>JAQIXS010000409.1:0-48359 GCA_034700785.1 Rossiulus vilnensis | reverse complement strand
ACCGACGTCGTATGGACCTCAAATACGACGTCGTAAACTGGTCTAAACGGTCATGTAAAATGACGTCGTACAGACGTCTTCCTGATGTGAGAACCGACGTCTTTAAGACGTCCTTTCCATACGTCTTAAGGACGTCTTTTCCGACGTCCATTCGACGTCTTTCTGATGTTAGAACCGACGTCTTTTTCAGACGTCTTTACGACGTCATTTTACATGACCGTTTCGACCAATTTACGACGTCGTATTTAAGGAAAATACGACGTCGGAACAACGCGATTTTACGACGTCTTCAGGTCGTTTTGTGCTACGTGGGGAATTTTGGGCTGGCCTACAAATTCAATAGGTGGCCACACACAGGCATGGGAATATTTAGTTTTTTATTGCAGCAATTAAAAATAAATAAAATAATAATGGTACAATATGCCTTGCACGAGATTAATACATAGGTAGGTATAAATTCCCATAGACAGAGGAACTATGGGTATCAATTATAAAAAAGCACGTAAAAAACACCCAGACCCTAGCTACTTTACTGTACAATATATGGAAGGCTTTAAGCAACGTGCAGCAATATCTATGCAGAGATACATGCAGTTGACCCACAGTAACCTGGCTTTGTGAAATGACGGACCCATGCAAGCAGGGCATGCAAGGTCATTTGCTAAGGTCAAGTAAATCAACTATCAAACAATTGTTCAAATTCAGTAACAATTTTAGTTGATGAAATGGTACATACATGTGTCTGTATTTAATTCTGCAAGTACAATGGTGATGATAAAGGACACAGCAATGATAGCAGAAGGCATTACAATTCTCAAGTGAAGTGAACACCTGAATGAAGTTTAAAAGCGTTTCTTAACGCACATCCTACAGTTTCACCAATCCCAAATAGAAGAAATATAAAATATGCTACATTCCATCTGAGAAACATATCCCACGTAGCACAAAACGAAGTCGGTACGACGCGATTTTAGGACGTCTTCAGGTCGTTTTGTGCTACGTGGGATGCTTCAGTTGGATTAAACAATTATCGTGCAATCAAGCAATCATTGACACGTTTTAAATGATCAAATACGTTGAGATTTTATTTCTTTGATCATTACATAAGATAGAATCCGGAACTTTCAAGGTTTTCTTAAAATGCAACATACATTTAGCCTCAGTATAGTTTCTAACTGGCAATTCATCCCTTTTTCACCTTAATTTTCATGAAGCTAGTGGTCAGTTTTACAAATAGCCGGCAGCATATCTTGAAAATATAATAGATCGATACTAAAGCTAGACAAACAACTAAAAAGAGAAATCCAACGACATCCAGCAAAAAGTATTGGAAAAAGTTTAGGTTATCAGAGACGCTTCTCAGAGGGGGTTCCCCTTTGTGACGTGTTGCGTATTCGACCCAATACACCACGGTGTCCCAAGGCTCTGCTGGTCGATCTTTCAACAAAGAGATCCGTTGGACATTGTTTTCGTATCTGAAAATTAACGTTAATCATAAGCGACATTGCAATATTAGTGTATTCCTTATTCCTTTTTAAGAATGCTGAAGAATTCCTGATTAAAATATGCAAGTTTCTCATGTTATCTGAATTGGAAATTTTGGATTATATTGTCATATACTTGTAACTTTAATGTTAACACATGTGTAACACGTACGTGAATTTCCTCATTAATGTATGAACCTCATGTATAGCAGTTAGTGACTTCATCATCATAATTGAATTGGGTGTTTGCTGCAATTAAATTTGCAACGTTTAGTACTTGCACAGCCTGTTAACATTGCATTAGCAATGGGCTATGGACATGTATGTTCATAAATTATACTCTATTCTTGATTTGTTTAAAGTTATTAAAGTGTAAATTTGGTAAACTTGCCGAATCGAGTAAACGGTTTTACTTAATCAACGTTACTTCCAAGTAAAAGCGATAGTGCATTGCAATAAGTGTTCTGAATAACTTTTGTTATCTATGTGTGTATCTGGATGTATTGCATTCCAAGATATTCAATGCACGTGCTTTATTTATTTACTCTTGCATTATTTCATGGCATTGTTTTCGAGTGCCTTGTTGCACATTTTTTCTGATAAATGCAAGATAACATGCTATCTCCACATCTGCAGTTTTTAGAAAACGAAACGGATTTTAGATGAGTCAAACATCGATTTGCAAAATCATGTAGCTGTGTTTTATGGCACCTGAACAAATATTTCTCCTAATGACGTTTAAAACTTGTTTTGAATGCTTTAAGTTTTTACTGGTTCAAGTTTCTACTAAAGTTCTACTGGTATATGTTAAAGACAAGAACATATGGAAACGTTTCAACATGTCAGTTTCAAATCATTCATCAACAATGATAATAACAAATTGTTTTTGGCTGCTGTTGTTCCTTGGTCATGTGTAGTATCTCATATGATGTTTTCAATTAAACACCTCTTGCCATTCACTCGGTGGTCATAACATCTTATCGACATTTTTGATATAAGTACTAGTCACCCTTCATTTGTCAGCATCAGTTGGATTTTTTTGCTAAATTCTTCGATAGTGAACGTCCTCCAGTCGAGCGATTCTCCGATACCCTTGTACACCGCGTTGGCCATGTTGCCCCATTGGTCAGAACTGAGAGGGAAGCCCAGGATTGGGCAGCCGTGATAAGCCGCTTCGAATGTGCTCAGACCTCCGCCATGGGTGATGAATAATCTGGTTTTATTGTGGGCTGAAATTTTAAAACAAATGTATGCGTGTTTTATACATGTATGTTATATGAGGTATTCTGAAGTAGTATGGAGATACCCTTACGGAGATGCAGTTCCTCTCTCCCAGATAATCAGTTTCCCTACATTACCCACATTTGTTCTTTGTAAGAAACTGACATTGTCTTATGATATCATGATGACATAGCAGGCATATATTTGACATTTTATATCAAGTGACTTAGTTTTAAATAGAGATACGACTCATCTTTAACCTACTTGTTTACATGGCATACATTCAAATAAAACCACATTCTGGGGTTCGGTTCAAATCTTACCGAGAATATCTTGTTGCGGCGCCCATTTCAAAAGCCTAACGTTCTCCGGTAAACCATCGATGTCACCTTCATACTTCCAGAGCACCTTTTGCCGCAACTGGGTGAACACTTGGATGACTTTCTGCCGCATTTCTAATGGCATTTCGCTTCCCTTTTGGAACGATCCAAGGGAGAAATAAATAACACCGGCATCCCCAGAGCGTTGCATGTAGTCTTCCAGATCCTGCAAGATCAGTGCGAAGAATGGTTTGAATGCGGGTATCACTGTTCCCACATATACATCTCCTGCAGAACTTTGGTTATTAAAGCCCACATGGAGTAGTGTTTCTTATTTTGTAAGATTTGCTACAAGATGCTATCCGGTAATTAACGTAGCATCATTCATACCACAATTCCCAGAAGTGGTAAGAAATTCTCCTGGCTCTAAAATTCGACTTATCCAATTTCTGTCTGGCTTTTGCGCATTTGCAAAAGTGAGTCCTGAAATAAGGTGCTTCTATTGATCATGTGAGCAGCTATATTCTGGTATATTCAGTCAACGGCCATGGGCTTTAAGGGCAGATAATGCGTTGGGGCCTAATTGCTTTCCATTTAATGGCACCATAGGAATGCTTTGAAGATGCCAACAAGGCTATGTTGCACAAGAGTATGGACTAATAATAACTAATGAAATTACCTGTAGACTCCAGTAATATAAATGAAAGCAATTCACTAAGAATTTTCTTGTAACTTGTAATTATTGCTCCATAAACTGTATACAAGTTACAAGACCATGATTAAACATTGTAAGAGTTTTGTACCAAAAACATTAGTATTAGTAATCTACTTGTAACTTCACACATCTATCTATACAAGTAAATAGTTTTGTAGAAAGTGTTATCAGTGGTCATTTTTGTTGAAACGCTATTGTTTCTTTTAAAGATTTAATATGTGGTCAAGCAACAGTAGTGATAGTGACAATTAACTAGAACTAAGAGTATTAATTAGTCCACCTAAAGTACAAGTACGACTTGTGCATGTATGATGTCACCTGTTAGAAATTGATAATAATGTGAAGTTGCACTTTATCATTGGAGGAACCTAAACCTAAACTTACATCAATGCTTTTAATACCGACCTGTAAGAAGTTCACTTAAAATTACAAGAGAATTACTATATTATCAATACTTTTTGTGGAACTCAACGACTTGTACTTATCACTCCATACCTCTACAAGTACAACTACATAACGTTTGTAGAAAAAGGCCGAGGTTTAACTATTCGATCTATCTTATGCAGGAAATTTGGAATTGTATGAAAAAATTTTACTGGAAATGATTCTTGCTCTTACTGTAGGCAAAGGCTTGGCTTTCTTGCAGTGCAGGCATCCAGCTTCCAGGAAGTAGGGCATTCCTGGAATGGAAGGATGCAAGGACGTGTGGCTGTTTGTGATAAAGAACGCCACCTGGAGGTGCAGTTCGGCGAATGTGGCCGAATTTGGCAAAACCTTTCGCACCACCCCTGCGCAATCACCATATATGTACACGTACTGAAAGTAAGCATAGGTGGAGTGGGTGAAGAGCGTGATCAGCCTCTGGAAGAAGCTCATTGGTCCAGCGATAAAGTCGATTCCTGTGGGGACGTAGGACGGAGGCGTGGGGATATTCCAGCTCCAGGTCGTGGTCATAAATTTGCTGGCCGGAGCTATCATGACCATGGGAACCCCAAGATGTGGCCCCAGCGGAAGTACGAATTCGTTTAACGTGCCATCCACAATGATGACGTCATAGTTGGCTGATTCTGGGTCACGAATCAGCTCCTCGATAGCCGGTTCGGCGCGGTATGTGGCATTGCAGATGTCGCGTACTACGGTGTAAACTTTTCTCTGGAACGAGATACTCTTGGGGTCGTCGTCGAAGAAGTTGATACTAGAGCCTGCTATGACTTCCGCCGACTTTATCAGGTGCACTTGTTTGACTCCTGGAATCTCTTTTGGTATATTTATTGGACTCATGACCGTTACCTGAAAATACCGGTTGGAAAACATAAGCACTAGTTATTTATCTTAAACAATAGAGTGTAACAAGATGTAAATACCCTGCAGTGTAACTGAACACATTAAAAGATGTCCAGGAAATGAGGGGAATCTATAATTAGACATATTTTACTATCAAACAATGTCCATCAATCCAACCAGCCCTTATGTATAGCTAACATGTCCTTTTGGAACTTTTTGCTTGAATTTTTTGTCCTATAAAGATAATTAGACATCTTCATTATCAAACAGTGTGCATCAGTCAACTCCAACCAGTCCACATGTATATGCCAATTTGGGAAATTTTAAAAAGGATCAAAAAGATCTGTTTTAATGGTACTCCAACCAACCTCTCCATCTGACAAATTCAAGCAAAAATTTCCCAAATTGACATTTACATGTGGACTGGTTGGAGTTGACTGATGTACACTGTTTGATAATGAAGATGTCTAATTATCTTTATAGGACAAGCATGTTAGTTAGTATGATGTCTTTCTTTGTCAATTTCTAATTGCCTTTTGTTTAAAGCTAAAGGTGAATTTATTGCACACAAAAACACTTACGTTAGATTAGTTTCGTTTTCATTGCATATAAAAGCATTTCATAAATGGCGCTGTCTGCTTAAACTTTAAAATTAGTTTTTGTGTGGTTTTAATTGCTTCTTAAAACAGAGTGAACTAAGTTTGTCTTTTAAGAAGGCATTGATTATTTTGATCGTTTTACCATAGCTTAGATAGTAGTAGGAATAATAATAATTTAATTTTTCAAAATTTCAAAAGAACGGTTGAAGTCATGCGTTGGATTCATAAAATTCGATCCCCACTTGCGAATATCAGTGTAATCATAGGTACAAAAACCTGACTTTGCAACTCCTTATTTTAGACGAAAATATTTTTAAACCTCATTTCATTTCACGTTCCTATTCCACTATTCATAAGCTGCATTAGCGTCAATGTGTTACGCAACACCAATTCCAGACAATATCATAATTCATACTCTTTTACCGTTGCTCGTAAGGGCCGTCTTGAATTTTTTGTACCACTTTTTACTTGCACGGTATTTAAAAATAGTATGGGAAATTTATATTAGTGTATAAAATACTTAAGTTGATCCGTTTTGAAATGTTATCATTGCCCAGTAGCCCCACAGGGTCTGTCCTGCACCCGGAACTTGCTGGGGGCCATTACAAGGATTTCACTAATCGTTATCGGTCACACTGCCACACTTCGCACGCGCTCGTCTTGTTAAGCGCTGTTTAGCGCGTGATCGCAACTTATCTGTTCGTCAAATCCGCATTTGTGGAGCCCAAATTAGATATTTGGCGCCTAATCGGACGCCTGCCACGCTCCACATCCTTGATTCAAGTGCTGATTATCAGCTAATTGCATCACATTATCGAGTACTTATGTATAGATTGCAAAACAACAACAGGCAGAGCAGATAGCGTTCCGATTAATCTGAAATCCTTACTCACCTGGTGACCCCGTGCGGCCAGGGCCTCGGCGACCGGATCCAGGGCGTTTCGATGGCTCCACAGTGCAAACGGCATTAGCATCAAGACATTGTAGCTGGCCACTATATCCAGGGCCCGAAACAGGCACATAGTCTGCAGGAAGACCTGCATTTCTGCTTGATGTCTAGAATATCGGATGGACTGAGGGAGCTAACTTTCTGAAAGGCCTTAAGGCACTGAGATCAATATGGCAGCTTTCGTAGGAAATGTTGTTTTCCCAAGTGGACCCTCTTTGTTTGTGCTTCTAAGGTTATTTCTGATAAATTTTCTCTCGGTCTGCTCTATTTTGCAGGGTCAATGTTCAAAATCATGCTTACTGTTGTCTGTTTTTATCCCGGCATTGAACATCAGTAACTAATACAGTAAAACTTGTCAGGTTGACCACCTTTCTATATAGACCACCTGCCTATGTTGACTGATTTTTAGGGTCCTTTGAAAAGCCTACACTGCAGTGATGTTATTTTTTTCTATATACTGTCCGCTTTTTGCGGGTACCGCTATACTATTGCAAACCTCTGTATGTTGGCCATTGTAAGGTTATTTGTGCATAAATACGCTTTTGGCGCGCGTGTTCAGTTAAGGCTCATAGCTATAAGAAAATTCCCCATAACGTGTATAATGAGTAATGCTATTATCAGTTGTAAATTGTTTCAACAAATTTGAAAATTGTACAAAATTTCGCTGCGCAGCATGCTGTAATTTTTAATGAAATGTTAGTGAATTTTAAATTACACCATAGGCCTATATGACCGGGGCTTTTTTAATTTCATCGCGTAACTTGTGACACAATATTAATTGTGGAATTTAGGATGTTTGTAAGGTTTCGAGCACTTTCGAACTAATATTTTAATTTATTGTGGGGTAAAAAACCCTTATTTGCCCTCTTTGAAACAGTCTTTTAATTAATTATATTTTTTGACGTTTTAACTTTTTTTAAATGATTTAGCTATTTCTTGATTGTCCAGCATGTACAGAGTTTGTGAAAAGCAAAAAGATATGAGTAACGGATTTTTTGCTTAAATCAATAATTTGTTCTTCGGTTTTTTACTGGAACCGTAATGGAAAAGAATAGCGTTTTCCCATTTCCACCTCTAAGCTATGCTTTTCTGAATTTTTAAAGTAGCACTTTCCTTGTAATTTGATATTTTGATTTATGCACCAGAACATAAGTTTGAATCTTTCATGCAAGAAATAGATTGATGCAATAGCATGAATCTTGACTATTTATGCATTTATGTAAGGGAATATGTCTCATATTTTCCATTGTCAGTCAAAACGATAATTTTAGAATTGCTCGTCAGCGTCCATACTTAGTGTACACCCCTCCTACTTTCTTGAGCAACTTTGTGCACTCACAATTCAAGAACCTTCCTTACCCCGATACCTCTAGCCATTGACTTTTTTATGAGCGATACTGCACTTGGTTTACCAGTATTTCTTGGACTATCTAAGCAGATGCAAGTTGGCATGTTTTCAGAATTTACAGTGTATTCCCATGTCACTTGCGGGCTTGTGGATTCTGAATCCTACATCGTTTTACAGTAAGCCATTCACTGCTTACATCTTTCTTTGACTGTGGTGCCGCCAATCTTCCGTTTTTTGCATTTAAAAGCCTTAGGTCTTCAACGAAATCCTCTCTGGAGATTTTGTACCAACCAAATACCTTTTCATTGCTGAAAGATGAAAAGCAAAGTGCCTTAATTGATTCCTGGAATTTCAAGTAGGTCAATTTCATGACTGGATGGGCTTCTCATCTTTCAGCCTTAATAAGGTATTTGTTCAACAAAGTGTAAATTCATGAAATTTACCTTCTTGAAATTCCCCTAAGCTTAATTTCTGTATGCGTTTGAAGAGAAAAATGTTTCTTTGAAAGGGATCACTCAAATGTACATGCTTGCAAGTTAAATACACCATACACTTTTTAATGGAAGTTAAAGAAAGTTGTAAAATAATTTGTGTTCCTATTGCTGCATATTTTCTATTACAGCAAAAAGTTGTTTCAGTATTGATAAAAAGTTACTAATGCACATAATACAATTGCACCTAATTTCGAAAACGTTTCTGTTGTCCAAGTCGCTGTCCCGACTATCTCGGAAAAGCAAGCTTCCACTTACTTTATTTGGAAAATCAATCAATTATCAAGAAATATGTTGTAGTTGTACTCGTATTGTTTTTTGGTAATTGGGGCTTTACATGGAGAGCAGATATACATTTAGTTTGATTATCAGTTTGTTAGCATTTAATTTGCAAAAGAAAACCAGGCAAAACAAATGAAGAAATTAGGCACATTTTTTAAATGTCAGCTTTGCCAATACTTTAATCTGAATATGAAACATTGCATTTCCATATTTGTTGGGATATGTTTTAGAACTGAATTTATCTTGTGATTTACTTAAAACAAATGTTTAATTGTTATATTAGACAGTTTTATCACAATAGATGAAAATTCTGTTTTTATTACTTTGATGGAAAAACGTTAAGAAAATTGGCAATGCCATTCATTAAAATGTCATTTCAGGTGCAAGTACGAAAGGAAATTATAATGTGGTTTTGTATTTTCTTTTTATTACTTATAGGCATTTGGCTTAATATTAGATTATGAATAATGAAATTGAAATTTCAAACACCCTACAATGTTAATGTATTGTTTCCAGCGAGGCGCTGAATTGAAAAGCAAAATTCATTCCGAAAAAAATCCAATATGCATACAAAACCTGCATTTGAAGTGATATTAAACGCCCTGACGGTTACAAAGGACTGGTATTGTTTCGCTACTAAAAAGCACGCTAATAAAGTAGGAATTCCTCCCCTTGATCCACCTTTTTTAATTAAACATTGCTTACGAAAGGAAATTAGACCGAGAAATTTATTCTTATCTGCTTCCTGAATTGAGGCTGCAACTTGGCAATTAGGGTTGAGTCTTTAACTTACCTTCACATGAGTCTCGCGCACATGGTTTCAAGTAAATATCGCTGGTAAATTAAATTCAGCTACACTTATTGAAACATTTCTGATCAAACTAAAAAACAATCATACTAGAATCGTTGAAGTAGAAGTCCAGTAAGGCAGCAATTGCAGATATATCCAATACTGACACAAGACACACCGACAAATATTACACTGTATCATTATTTCGATAATGCTGATCAGTATGTCGAGGGTACTACGCGACCGCCTGAAAATGGGCTTCCCTGGACGGCAATCCTGCATTGCGGGCTGTATAACCTTTTTTTTATTATTTAATTTCTCATACATAGGCGGTAGTTTGAGATTATAAACCATGGCTGAAATCATGAAGGACGACCAGATTTTCACTGGGTAAAATAAATCTGCCACTTCAAGTGCCGCTTAGCAGCTTTTTGATTTATTTTTTTCTTCGCATTTGCCACTGATGACTGATTGTTTTGGGGGCTTCTGCATGCTCTCACCACGTTCTGGAAACAGCAGCGCCGCGCGGGATGAGTTATTTGCGCTTCCAGGGCACCCGCGGTGTTGGTAGGGTTCCAGTTTCGCCCAAAAATAGGAGCGTGTGACACGGTTTCTGCCGTTTGTTTCCCGAAAACTGCGCAAACTTCCTCGTGCCCTTCCTCCGCCTGTGGATCTTTCCGAGCTGGAGCTGGCTTGCCATTGATCGCCGCTCGAAACCCCAGTCCATTGGCGGCGCAAAACCATGGGAAGTAGCAGGGAGAAGACAGCCTGTTGGTGGTGCTAGTTGGCGCCCATGTGCCACGAGTGCTTCGGTTTGCACGCGGCTGCGGGCGGAGGCAGACCCGCGCCAGTGTCGCGCTGATCGGGCGCAGCTTCGACCGACGTTCCTCGGAAGGTCGGCGATCGTTCGGCGGATGCGAAGCGGTAAGGAGCCGGCCGAGCCAGGCCTGGAGGGTCGGGCAAACTTTTGGGCATTTTTCGCCAAAATTTGGTGGAGGTGACTTCGGTACCTACGGGGCTTAACGTTTGTGAGGGTATTTCGGTTTTCGAATGGATCAGTTCAGGTCAAATTAGGTCTGTCATTCTTGATTACTAGACTTGCATGTTACGTGGTAAAATATTCTCGTTTTAGAACACTTGCGAGCATAGAAACTGGTCCATCTGAATGTGTTATATGTATTTGTTCTACCAACAGGTATTCAGTTTAAAATTGGAATAGCTCGTTTTGTGAAGAATTTTAACGTGCATTGACTAAAATTCCTGTGGAGTTTAGTAGGAGAATAGCCTGTAAATGGATTGGCATTAATTCACACCAATTGCGCGGAAATTATGCAAAATGTTATCATTTCAATTCGTTAATCTTGTTTTAATGACGCTTTTATGGTGACGTGGGTAAAGGCATGTTTTTAATACCTTTATTTGGGCCAGTTTCAGTTAAGACAAAATGTGGCAAGTTTGCTTCGGATTTGCACAGTATACGGCAGGCTGAAATAATTCTAAATTTGTGCCAATTTATGACGTGTTTTTTGGCGCTTTGCTGTCTGTAAATCGCCAAACGGCGTTTGATAGCGTCACAGTTTGTGAATTCATGTTCGGAGTTCTCCCGCTTGTTACCGAAATGGAATGCTAAGTGGGCTATCTTTGAATTCGATTTTTGATTCCACTTATGTGAACGTTTTGTACCATCACTTATAGAAAATGCATTGAATATCGGATTATTTCCACACACGATTTTTAGATTTGAAAAGATCAAAAGGGCCCTGAAGTGTGCTTTTTACCCTCAGAAACGTTTCGCATTGCGGGTATCGACGTTAGGATCTGAAACCTACACTTGCACAATTAATATGAAAATTAAGAAGTTTTATTTTTTTAACTTATGCATGGCATTTTAGCGTTCAAAATCTCAGCTGTCGAAAAGTATTTTTTTCTCTTTTAGGATTATTTTTTTCCCTTTCTATAGTGCGAAGTGTAGAATCGTTCTTGCTTGTTGGAAGTTTTTACAAATCTGCCCCTTGATTAATTCTAAGCATCGCAGTGGTGCAAGGCGTCCTTGAATTACTTTGGAATTTTGGGTAAAATTGCTGAGGTCACAGCGATATGTTCTGTGAATCCGAGACACACAGTTGGCCGCTGGCGCATGGCGTGATTGAAATGTTTAATTTATTACATTTATTTTAAAACTTCAGGATTCGTTTAAGATGCTGTCTTTAATTTGGTAATGGATGATTGGGAATTAGCGATGCTTTTAGAAATGATTTCTTCTGCAAGTCCATTTCGTTCATAGAAATAATTTGTCGCATTAAATTACTCTCCATGAGAAAGTTTTATGCTCATGTTCTGCATACATTTTTGAATGCGTAGGTAATTTACCAGTTTGAACTTAAGCTTGTAACCTATTTATGAATTTATTGGAATTTTATTTTCCTGAAAATTCGCTTTTCATTTTGGGAGGGCTAGGAAATATTGAGAGGATGGCATTTGAAAGTAAAACCACTTCAAGGTTGTGGAACGTTGTTAGGCAAAATGGGTTTACGAGCTGGTCGGATTTGCAAACCGCAATCTGCCATGGGGGCTTAACATCGCGGTTTTTGGGTCAAGTTTTAACCGACTCCCAAAAGTGTAAATAAAACTGTGCGAAGTGCTTTTTTGGGAACGGTTGTTGATGCGTCCTGAAAGCTCGCCTCGAAACAAACCCTGAATTGTGCGAAACGTAATTTTCGTCCCGGAAGTGAATGTCAGTCTTAGACGTGGAATCAGTGGGTTAAGATAACCATACTGTAAACACATGCGACTTCGGCATCGCTCCACTGTAAACGCAAGATTACATGCTTGTGAGCATCAGTAGGCCTACTCACCATCTATTTTCTAAGCGATTTATTATATATCGATGACTTTTATTATGACAGAATGATGTTGAGGATGACGGTATCAATCCCATCGTTTCTGTCAAACCTGTGAGGTTGTCATGGTTTTCACAATTTACCCATCTTTTAGCAACTGATGCTGTTTGTCAAGCATCCCACTCTTATTGCCCATCATTTGTCACGTTTAACAGCTGTTTTTAGCACCATTCAAAACCAAACTCCCAAAGGTTCTTTCCGTTTTTGCTCAGCAATAAGTCATAGGAAGTCATGAAATAAAATGTAGGTCATGAACATCATGGATACATCTTGATATTGACATTGCATACATAAAATAATTTGCCTTTATTTGATTCACTTGGCATTTTCAAATTCACCTCACAGCAATTTTCGGCATTTTGAACTAGTTTTCCTTTAAAATGTGTTAAAATTCCGTACTTTTGATGGCTTAATGAGATTAAAAAAGGCTAACTTAAGGAAAATCCTGGAATTTACACTACCAAATCCATCATGTGCCATTACAAAATCTCCACATGACACTTTTAGTCAGTCCTGCTTCTATTAAGTTGAAGTTTTTCGTATAACATTCCTTTGCATATATCATGGATGGGTTTATGCTTTTTCTTAGGTCAGGGAATTTTGTTCAGAACACTGGAGAATTCAGAGAATAGACAAGCTGAGCATTTCATTTCTGAAGGATTCCTGTAAGGTGGAAAGATAAATGTACTGAGAAGACGTAGTTTGTTTCACGTTTGACGTCATGTCAGGTGGTATTTGTCAAATAATGCTGGTGGCACTTCCATCAGTTTTCGTCCTTTTTCCTAATCGAAATGAGATGATTTTTGTCCACGACACACGTGGCTTTACAGTGCGGGGCTTTCGTCTGGACCTGGGCCAAAACTCGCTTTTCGGTGTCCCGGGTGTTAACCCCCTACTGTTTACGTAAGGGTGGTTGAGTTAGCCTGTCTTTTGTCGTGTGGTAATTGCTGGCGTCAATCAGAGCCACCGTAGGGATGCGCATCCATTCATCGCGCCTGTTAATGCATGAAACCGGCCGTGTTTGTTTACTCGTTCACTGATGCCCGAAATAATAGACCCTATTTTTGCCTTTTGTTTGCCGACCTGAAATAACCGCCATTAGGCCATCCGATCGGATCTCGGCTTGGCCATCGCCAGGCGCCTCCAGATAAGTCGGTGGCTTGACAAACGCTGACCACGGAATCGGACAGTCATTTGCGGTCAAGATGTTGGCTGGAGATAATGTTCGGGAGGGGAATGGGTGGATTGAAACCCCCAAGGCGATCTGAGAGCACTTTGGTGGGTCTCCTGGGTTCGTGTTGGCTTCAAGAACGTCACTTCCGGCGCCGTGGACTGCATGTACCTGCAGGCGCATGGATTGTCTGCGTCCAAATGATTTAAGTAAGGCTGCTTTGATCCGCTTTATCGGTTCCGGAAATGAGCATGGGCTGTATAGCATGTGAGGCTGATCTATGTCTGTTCATAAAGTAACCGGAAGACGCTCGTTTTTGTAGCCCTTTTTATGCCTCAAAGATATTAGGTACTTCTATGGTTTTATCTTATGTCGGAGATGCCATGCTTCAACAATTTGGGAAACTATTTGATGTCTTTAGAAATACTTATTCCGTTTCACTGCACATTATTTTTGGACTTTAAGCAAGTTTGAATACTTGTTGAATTCTAATATTCATTTATATTTTTATTATATTTATATTTTGTATATTAATCATCCAAATCTTTCAGGGACAGAAAGTTTACCACATCGTATCAGCATCGAAACCAAGATTCGCGCTAAGGATCAAGCAAGCTCTGATTAACATTCTAAACTACTAGCTAAATTCCCAAAAAAATCTTGCGCATATGAAGGAATTGAAACAAACCAGCATTTTTCCAGTCCTTTAATGAACCGCGAATATTAACTTCTAATTGGATTTAGAATGGAATGTTGATTTGAATGACGGTTTAGTGATTCACTAAATGCTGGTTTAAGATTATTTTCCTAGTAATAACTTTAAATTTGGTATTTTTTGGGGGCTTTCTGTTCATCGAAATAAAAAATGATTGTTGTCACTTGAACACGTGCGAAACCAAGAGTGATTTTAATGCGAAATCCTAAGCCTAATACATAAACCGCAGATGTATTTTGGAAGGCCCCAGATAATTTAGTTGCTTAGGATGACGAAATTTTAAAAAGAATATTATTAGCTCTATAACTTTTTGACTGACGTCTGTCAACGATGCATCCGTTAAGATAATTTTTTTAAAAAAACAACGACTGGGTGTAATATTGTTTTTAATTTTTTTTCTTCAAAAGCAGTTGGTGAGTCATTTGAAAGATGTCATTTCCAGAAAAAAAATTATCTAAAGTTCCGAATAGAACGTAATGTAAAGCTCGCTGGATTATTGGAAAAATACAAAGCGCTTTTTCCATTAAGAAAATCAATTCTTCTTCACGTTTATTTCCGTTACGCACGTTTTATTCAGTTAGTTGCATGTTGGGCTCAGAGATTCTATTGACACAATTTCATACCGGAAAATTAAAACAAATTTGATTTTAAAAACACCATTTTTGTTTGTGTGGTTGTAAGCATATTTCCAGATTCAGCTAATTGTTTTGGGAGATTCCATTTTTCGTTGTCACTTTTACTAGCTTTATATTTAGTTTATGCAGAAAATTGCTCCGTTAAAGGGCCATGGCTAAATCTGATGATTATAAAGGCATGTTAACTAAATATTGTAGCACGTTGCATCTATGGTGAATTCTTGTGTATGACATTATAAATTAACAAAGTATTTCGAAATAGAAGGTAAGATCATAAAAATAAGTCTTCTTTTTCAGTGTGGCAACTGTCATTAACAAATTTAAATAAAATTTATGTATGCATGGAATGTTATTTGAACTTCATGCATGTGTGAAATTAAGTAATATGAACTGAAATGACTTAAAATGCTGCAGGTATATTTAAATGTGTTAATTACAGTTGTCAAATTAAATTAGAACGTCTTTTTAATGGATGTAACTCCTATTACGAAATGCGTTAATTTTTTATATAAGCCTGTACGAACTGTTTAAATCCTGACTCATCCTGTCTAACCGACTTACTGCTAATCTATTAGTCATCCATTTTTTTACAGAGATTCTAGTGTTCCAATACATGTACATGTACTTGATTTCTTAAACCAGCATTTCTTCTGACAATAAGCTGTTTTTGCGAAAGTATAATTTCACCATATGCCTTCAGAAACGCACGGGTACTTCACAGCACGCATAATGCAGAAGAAGCAGAGTTTGTAATTCAAACTGCTTCAAATTGGGCTTAAGTAGGGACTGCTCATATTACTAACGATGACGTGTTTAAGTAACTAGGGGAATTTCAAGCCGGAAACTTTAATTAAGTGTCACGTGTGTTTTTTTCGTTTTTTTTCTAAATAGTTCTCCGGATGAACCGAAATTTTAAATGATGAATTTATTTAGCTGATTAGTTTAACACCGAACGCTAGAATGTGACGAATTAAAAGGCTTTTGAAGATGAGGCATCGCCCTTGATGCGATGTGCGATTTTCCTAATTGAGTTGCTCTGTTAATTTCCTTTTTAGAATATAAACGATGCATTATAAATTGAATAACCTTCAGAATTATCTTGCGTAATCTTCTTTTGCGAAATGTAGGTGTGGATATAAGTTTGCTCCACTGGAATGCACTCACTGTCAGGAGAAATTGGACAAGAAAAATGTTACTAATTTTCAGGAGTAATGCGGAAAAAACTGGCTATAAGGGGGACGATTTAGAGTATTGCAGAGGAAACTCGCATCCGCATAACCTGGTGAAAGGATCATATGCAGGTGTCATTAATTTAGTGTAGTGGTACTTAGTGTGGCACGCGTATCTCTTTGGATTTTAATATTTAATGTAATTTAACAATGTTACGAATACCACACTATATTGTGCCAATTTCTTGCATTCAGGTTCTCTAACGAGGTATTTTTTTAGAAAAAAAAATTGTGAAATTTAGTTCAGTGGAGGGAATCTTTAAATGAAACCAGTGATGTGGTAGAACTTTCCTTCAGATTCCGATTATTGAATTCCAAGCTCATTCAGATGCATGTTATTAATCATATTTATGAAATGCCATTAGACGTTGGAATTCCCTTCCAGAGGATATCCTAAAGCTAATAGAAACTCAATTTAGCGATGATGTATGATACCAACCAGGTGGGGCGCTGAACTCCTAATGAATTGTTTATATCGTTATATAATGTACATCCCTAACCCACATGCCATTTATGTCAGTAGGATGCGGAATATGGCTGAATTAGATTAACACATACCAACTTGTAATGATGTAGACTTTAGTTCTTTGAATTGTAGTCCCTTTACCTTGAGCGATCCGAAGTAACGTTTTGGACTACAATTTAGTCCCAATTTCCAGCACTTCGTGACCAGTGTAGGAAAATAGTGTTCGACAGACTCCCACTCACCTGGAGTAGATGAATTGTCAGGAAAGGAGAAACAACCTGGAAAAGTCAGGGAAATGTTAGGAAAACTTTCATCAGATGATCATTATTTCAAACTGTTGTTTATGATACTGCTTAAGTTGGCATATTTGGACACATTTATGCAATGACAGAGATTTCCCCTTTTGAAGTAATTCCAGCTTATTATTTATTAAATCAAAGTACCAGTAATTGATACATTTTATTTCCATTTTACACCATAATCATTTTTTTATAAAGTTAGGGAAAATTCAAAAAAATTCAAAGATTTTTTTTCCAAAAAACTGTCTTTCGTGCTGGAAAGGACAAGTGAACCCCGTTTCTGATCATAGCGTGCCTACGTTACCACCAGCACTCCATCATTCAGGCCTCAACATGCGTGGATTTGTCTGTGTCACCAGTGCTGAACGTTTATTTCAATATATTTTCTGTAAAATGTCAAATGTTGGCCGCCTGTCCAGCATGACATTTTTTCTGAGCTACAGTAGTTTTTCCTCATAAATGTAACGAATGCAGTTTATGAGCAGCTCTCAAGATGAGGTCACAAAACGGTTTCCGGGGGTACCAGAGCAGGTCCCACTGCGGATGAGGACTGTTCGGGGATCAGGAGCCGTGGAAAAAAAACAGTTTGAGGCGATTTATGGCATTTTTCTTCGTCGCTATTGATTTTACTTGTCAGAGAGTGCCACCAGCTCATGAGAGGGTGCACGAAAACCAAGGAGCCCATATTTTCTGAAGAATGCTGCTGTTTATGCCAAGAGGCAGCTGGAGCCTGGAACATGAATTGCTTTGGGGGTTATTCTCAACGACACAACTCTTGTTTGATTTCCAAGATTCCAGGTGTTTGTCACGCAAACGTAAACATGGACCAGGTTGATAGGGAACTCGGTTTCCCAGGCTAACTCGACGTGGCAGGTACAGCCGAAATTTGGTGCCACTGATGCGCGAAGAAAGCGCTCTTTTGTTCCCTAATTGGCATCGCCTAGATCCTGGTTTCTTGGCAAAAAACTGGAAGCGAAATCAGTCAGGTTTAATCAACGTTTCTGTGAAATAATCTTGAACGTCTCCTGAAACATGACTTTTGATGAGTCTACGCTAATTGAAAAGTCTATCTTCTTAGGGGGAATCCTTTTTGTCTCGATTTCTGGAAGTTATTTTTCCCTTGAGGAAGATAGGGGATGTCCATAAATTACGTAATTATTTGAAGGAATTTCTTACACCCCCCCCCCACGTAACGCTTAGTAACAACGTAAACAACCCCTCTCTTAAATTACGTAACGCTGATCAAGAAAACTCCCCCTCACTTCATGAACTTAATCAATTTTACCAAAACTACCAATTTTTGTACCGGTGCACAGGGCTTTTGAGAGAGATTTTATCTTCTTTTTTGTTGATGATGTGTAGGTCGTAGGATAAATTTAATAAAAAACGAGAGCACACAAATCATTGATTTCATTCTAGCTCAAGCAAAAACAATTCATTCAATTGATTAGAGAATCGCTGTAGACAAAAATTTTAGAAAACAAATTACACAAATAATGGATTTTTCTTACATTCCTATGTAATTACAAAAGTGAAGAACGCCGTATGGCAAGGAAGTTAAGGAAACATTGTAGTCGAAAATCATAAATCGTGGATTTTAGAATACCATAATATATTCAGGCACAAAATTTAATTTATTTGTAAAGTTAAAGCAAACTCAATTCATTTTGAGTGAAAGGTTGTGTAAAATGGGAAGAAATGTTTTTGAAATAGGCCTACTTGAAATAAATTCCAAATTATAATACAGGTAAACACGTATTAAGACTTTTAAACCCGGGCTAAATTGTAACGTGACGTTAAGAAAAACACCCCCACCCCATGTAACGCTTTGTAACAAAACGTAAACACTCTCCATCCCCTTTAGCGACGTAATTTATGGACAACCCCATATCTTAGAAGCGAATGTCTGGAAGGATGATAACTTCGAAATAGGTTACAGAAGTAGACAGGTTGAAGCATTTGAATAGATGATGTGGCCATGGACACTTTAGACATGTGAGTTTAAATATGGCATGACCTTTCAGAACCATGCTTTCGACAACTCTATTCATACGGTATGAATTTTGGCATGTTTTTTTTCTGAACATTTTTGTTTGCTGTGGGATTTGTTGCAAATCGAGATAGACTCGCGTTTATTTGAATCGGTTTTCCATTGTGTGGGGGAGGCTGAATGGATTGCTTTTCCATCTCCATGAAAGCGGATGTGGCGCATGACGTCACGCCGAGGAGACGCATTGCACTGAAGGAAATCGAAACTTCCTGGTCCTCCAAGTTTCCAGAGATTGCTCTGTGCTAAGGGCTCACTGCTCGGCCATCCTTAGGCATTCTTAGAAATGCAGTGTTGATCTTTGAAGCCGAATAAGAATGAAATGGCGGAAATTCTCCAAAATCCTCCACTCGTGAAATGGATAGCCATGCTTCAGCAATTGGGTAAGGAAGAGGAAACCATGCAATTTTATTAATATATGCAAGCTGCGACTGGCTTGCAAATGTTAGGATATCTAATGCTGTACTACTTTTGGCTGCTGAAAAGCGCAAATTTTAGCATTGCTTGGATCACACTAAAGAAAATGTGTTGCACATTATTGCATTGATAATGGTCGTATTTAAGTGTTGCAATGATAATTGCAATATCAATGCATTGCGTTAATAATGGCAATATTTAAGCATTGCATTAATAATAGCAGTATTTTAGTATTGGATTGACAATGGCAACATTTTAGGACTGCATTGATAATCCCATTATTTTAGTTTAAGGTTCTCACCGACATGGAAAACCAGGTATTGTTAGGGAACAATAAGACCAACCTGGAAAAGTCAAGGAAATCGTCGTCGTATAAAATGCCAACCTTAACTAGCGATAATCTCAAATGTTTGTTTATCATACTGCTCAAAAGAGGGTCATCATCTAGTCACCTAACCCACTCATTGAACTTTTGAAATGTGTAAAATAGAAGATATTTTGTGATAATTATCCTTTTGTTTTACATGTGTAATCATTTTTGATAAATTAAAGTAAGGGAGATTTCCCCAAAAACCTGGAAGAATCAGGGAAGTTGAGATCTAAGCAAAAAAAAAACCTCGAAAACACAATGCAATACAATGAAACGAAATGGACGAAGCTATGACACTATTGAGTATTTTAACGTTCAAACGTTTTGCACATAAGATGACATCGTGTCTTTACGCCATGCAGCCAGCTGGAGAGTTGAAGAAGGGGTTCTGGGTATTTCGGTTGACGTCGGCCGGGTTGTAACGTTACGATTCTGTGCTCCTGCAGGCCGGTCGCCACAAACGACTGGGAAACGCAGACGTTCGCGACTCGAGGATCGATATCGCGTGGTGCCATGGAGGCTGGATTGTTCGCGATCGTTGTGATCTTCTGCGGGCGATTCGCCGATCGCCGCAGACGCCAAGTTCGCGTCAGCAACCTTTAACCCTTCCATGATCTCGCATTGTCATGTGCATCGATACCGATTAGGGAGTGAATCCTCTTCGTTGGTTTCAAACGAATGTCAAGTTTTTTCCTCATCAGATATTGGCCAGATACTGTTTTGCTGATAGCTGTTACGTATAGCTGCTCATCTGCCACTTGCTGGTCCATGTCAGACTCAGGGTCCGAGCTAACCGCTCCAGGATTACCTGCCCAACTGCCCATGGCTCTTCCGCTGCTGGCCGAAGTGTTCTCCGCGTGAACGCCAGCCCTCTATGGAGGACATTAAGAAGAAGAAGAAAAAAGAAGACCAGTTATCGCTTGTGTTCCACACATGGCCCTGGCTCGCGCGCTTCCGCTGCTTCGTCCTGGACTGGTTCCTGCTCGTCCTGTTTCCGCCAGGTAAGCAGTTGACTTTTTGTGCAGCTCTTCACCTGTCCGTGACACATGTCAAAGACGTGTTGTGTGTGCTGTCACGGTGACAGCATACCCAACACGTGCGTTATCAACACGTGCAAGACACCTGTGGCTGGACATTCTGCGTCCTCCTTACGGAGAAAACATGTGCACATGGAACATTTAGACATTTCCATGCTGAAGCAAGTGCTTGTTGCATGCTGTGTGTTACAATATGCGTTTAATAAGACCTGGGAAACCTGGAAAATCTGGACTGTTGGGGGACTTGTGATTGACTGGGAAACCTGCGAAACTCAGGGGAATTTGGAAACTTTTAAAACAATTTAAGGTGTTTCCTACTTTTGAATCATGATTTCAATCCGGGAGGTACTTCATATTGCATGATGAAAGAAAATTCCAATATGATGGACCGGTTCCTTCTATATGGCCACTTTTCTCTATGTAACCTTGCGTTTAGGTCAGTTTTCGCCATTCAGGGTTCCTAGTGACCTGGAAATCCTGGAGCTGTCAAGAAAGTAGGAATAACTTGGAAAGTTGATAAAATTTCAGATTTTCATGAAAAAGCCAGGGAAATTTTCATCAGATTTGCTAAATTGCTATAATCTTATGAGTATATGAGTATGAGTAATGGCATATTAGTCACAGTTATGCACTTATGTTTTCGATGGCAAACGTCCAACTTTTGAAGAAATAAATAAAATTACAAAGTATGAGCAATTGGTTACTTTGTTTACCAAATTTTTGTTTTCCCGAAAACCTGGAAAGACAGGGATATTGAGAATTTAATTTCGGTCGGAACCCTACTATTTTAAGATATTTCCAATCTTAAAAGGACAGTAGCTTTTAAATTAATTAAAAAGGCGTGGGTATGGATATTTTAGTAAACTAATTGTTGTCAAACTGATCATTATTACGTGCTTCTTGCGTCATTTTATATGAATTATTTCTTTGCTTATGACTGAATAATCTATGGACACGTTGAAACTATCTTATCATCAGACTGGAACGTGTATCGAGCCTTGATGTGCTCTCTATTGCCATTTGCTGGTTGACAGACTCTTGGGCTTTAGCCAGAGGCTTACCTCTGCAATTTCCGTTACTATTGTATATTAGTTATCTGTAGGTGTTTGTACTGGATGATACGAAATTCGACATTACTCTGAAAAGGTTGTAAAAGCAAAACTTGCAAGCATTATGTATGACATCCAATAAGACATTTAAAATGATCAATCATGGACACAAGTGATCTTGCGGTCAGGAGATCCGTTAGAACTTCATTTGACGTCAGCATATGCATGTACATGCACATCATAGCTGCAATAATTTTATTGATATACTGTTTGGTTATCGCCGATTTCGATTTTCCTTCCCCCCCTCAAATTCCTGTTCTAATTGGCAGACATATTTATGAGATTGCTTCTTTTTTGAGACTGTTATCAAGACAGTTCATCAAAAATGTTAGAATAACATTTTATTTTACTGCTTTATCAAATGTACAGTTCGAAAAACGCGTTTTCTTTTATTCTGCATTGCAACTTTTTCCCCATCGCTGCAAAACGTATAAGCGTTTTATGTAGTGTTAAATGGTTCCATTTCTCCCGTGGGCTTTTGTACTTCATCTGTTTTACTTCCCATTTCAAAAAAGGAAAACGAGGCTGCTGTAATAACAATGATCCAATAGTCTAAATCGCGTACCTATATATGTAAAGGGAAGAAAAGTGCCGTGTCCATCAGCAGCTCTTGGTCGCTGGAGACTGCCTCGGTTTCAGACGTTGAAGATCGAAATTGAAACTAAATTGCTCGGAAAACTAAGTGCATGGAGACGTCACTTAACCCCATCTCGAGAACTATATAGACAGTGTAATGACGCCCGCAGATCTTTCAACCACTTACCACCAAGTTAATGTTCTATCTGGAGTCCCAAACGGAGGATTTGGGTCACTTCGGTGATGTGGGAGCGGAACGTGACCCATTGGCGATTTGTGTAATGTTTCGGATCAAATTTCCCAGAATGTTTTTGTTTACAACAGTTTCTGTTGGTGGGGAAAATTGGTAAACGAAAGGACTTCTCGTGTGCTAAAATGTGGATATTGCCATTATCCTTCAAAAGCTATTAATTTAGTATTTGGATGGTTTTTTTACAACTCTGATATACTCATTGGACGTTTGCGAAAATATCACAAAATATTTAACAATATAATTTAATGTATCAAGTATTGATGTTGAATGTAAGCAAAAAGGATGCTCATTATGCACAAAAATAATAATCTCACATATTTAGCTTTAAATATTTATTATAATTGCGATATTTGTTTCACTCGTGTAGAATTAGTCGTCCGCTAGGGTTTGAGCAATTTTTTATTAATTTAAACATGCCCCGTTTATTTACAAGAAAGTACTAAATCTGAAAATTAGATTGCCGGAAAATAAATGTTTAAAAGAGATGGTAAAACGGTTGTTAATGGGGCATTTTGAATTTGTAACAAAAATGTGCATTTGTATGCATGGTGAACATCTTTATCAGTAAAGGAAAATATTAGTTTTTTCAGTTTTCAGTCATTTCTTTCTGTCTTAAATTCGGAAATTTCAGTTGACTATCCTGCCGTCCTATTTTAACTCTTCTCCCCATGTAGCATCAGCATTAGATGTTAGCATGAACGTTTTGGTGGAAGTTTTAAGTCTTCGCCAAAACCCTTTGACTCCAAAGATTCAAAGAAGATAAACTCTGACGGCGTTTGTCTTATCGCGTGGTTGCAACTGGATCTTGATGCAGCCCAGAACCGACTTCATGCTTTTTGCTGTTTATGTTGAGTTATTCAACCGAGCAAATTCTGTTAGCAAATTTGTGGGTTTTTATTGGGCCGAAGCCAGATTTGCCCGTGTTTTTTTGTTTTTTCTTGCCTTCAGCTTCCGCCTCTTTCTACGCCAGTCACTCCATTGTAAACCCATTAGTCTGGAAAGAGAAAAGTGGCTTTTCTTAAACTCTTTTCGCATTTAATTATCGCAGCCCGCCTAAAATCGATTCTTTTTTCTCCTTTGATTATGATTATCGCAAATCCAAGCTCGCATTTTGATGCACTTTTTCGATAAGCCATGCTTAATTTCTGGCCCTATCCTTCGCGCTTCATCAGTCGGGCAAATATTTGTTGTACCAGTTTACTGGCGCGGTTCCGGTGGAACTCGATCGGCAGCCGGAGAAGTTCAAGCACGTTTGCTCCTACTCTTGATTTTGGAAGTTAATGATTTTTTGCGCTGCGTGATTATGTGAACTGTGCACGCCTTAATGGCCGCGTAAGTGTTGTTGATTTATGGAACCGAACATTGTTGCTTGCGAGAAATTTTCTGCGAGAAATGGCAGACAGTACCACTTCTGGATACCTCTTCCATTGGTTTCAGGAACCCTTTAAAAATAACCCAATAGTAGTCTGGAGAAGCCTATAGACCTATTCTCAGACTACTAAATTAAATGCGTAAAATAAAATACGCAATGGATTACATAAGCAATTAATTATATTAAAATACGTTTATCAGCTATTAACAAAGTCAATTTGTGACGTATGTAATGTGCATGTAAGTTCTTATTTATTGCCGCATTAATGAAACGACATCATGAAGGAATTAATGGTTCCACCACTATTTACTGCAGCTTCTGTTATTGATTATGAACATGGTGTCATTATCGCACGGTGTATTATGAGTTCCTCACTAATTCCTACATAATTTCAGTCATGTTCCCGGTAAACGCGGAACCTACATGTTGCAACCGCAATGTTCAATTAGTTTACAAGAAACATTGGCAAATTGAGTTTAATAATGAGGTGCATTTAATTTTTTTTTCAAATTTACTTATAATTTATAATAAATGTTATAATTTCAATTAATAAAAGCAGGGCAGCATTTCATGACAACCTACAGATCATTTCCTACCAGTATCATCACATAACATTTTCCAGATTGTTAGAACCTGCTTAAGAGAATTGAAATGTGGAGCATGATTGATCAACAACTGTAGGGTGCCAAACCATAGCGTCTTAAGGCGCTTTTCCTCTGAAGCAACTTTTGGGCAACATGTGGCATGCGGCAAGGTTTATTTCAAGCAAAGCAACACGCTGAGACTTGTAGCAAGTAACAATGACGCATGCCACTTGTTGAGCCGTGTTGTACGATGTTGACGGTATCCAAGTGGTAGTGGATGAGTGCGGCAGAAAACGGGCGACATGGAGTGGAATATGCATAAAACAACCTTATTTATTGAAGACTACCATACTTCACCGGAGTTGTGGAACAAAAAAATCAGAGATGGCATACGAGAAGAAAAAAATGCAAGATATTGTTCAAATATGATTAATAAAATAAGGTTTTCCCAGGGGAGAGAAGAAATTAGCTCATGGAGACATTGATCCAACCGCTCGGGTCACTTTTCGGGAAAAGTGCTTAGTAATACAAGGTTCCTGACTTTTCCAGCTCTTTAGAAAAAATGTCATGACTTATCTGATGAAAATTTCACTGACGTCTTTCATGAAAATTTCACCGACTTCCCTGATGAACATTTCATTGACTTTTGTGTGGCGATCTGAAGGTCCCCCCTGACTTTTCCAGGTTGTTCCTACTTCCCTGACAATTCCAGAATTTACAGATCGGTGGAAAACCTGTAATATTAATAATTAATATAACAAGAGGGGTGAAATTGAAGTCAAAGATCACAAATCATGAAGTTCTGAGTAATTTTCTTAACAAACTTATTTGAAATTGTGGCTTTCGCCTTACAATTCTATAAATGCTTTAAAGTGCTGAAATCCTCGTGACTTTTTGAACAATTTTAACACCCCCCCTGACTTTTCCTGATTTTCCAGGTTCTGTGGGAACCCGGTAAAAACTGAAAATTGTAAATAAAAAATAAATTGGTTTGGTTTCCTTCTTTTATTGCCATTTGCGAGGATCAAATAAGAAGCAGCTGCCACTGCTTCTGATGAGATGGCGCACACTACTGGCAAACAGGTGTTGAATAACCTGAAATGCTTTTGCCTCATGCTACAAGCAACGGCAACAAAAAACAAGTGACAACTGGTAACAGATTCTTGGGCGACTATCGTCTTGCAACAAAGTATGAAGACGCACGGCAACATCTAGCAACAAAATAACACGTGTAGCATGCTACATGCTGTTCGTTGTTGCCTCAGTGGAAACCCGCCTCTAAGTACCCGACCCTATCAAAAATGTTTTTCAGTTTCATACATTGTAATAGCCATCCCACCCCTTTTATGGTGTTGAGGATCCGATTGGGACACCTTTTCGTGATTGACATCACGATAACGCACATGCTAATTTGTGACACATACACCGTTTTATGCTCGTCTCGTTTTTTGAAATTAAAAATCAGTGGTCTACAACGTTTTAACTTGTTATTTCAACGAAATTAAGTTAATGCTATCTATACTTTACACGAAACTATTCAATTTTTTCTTGCCTCAGAAAAGTTGATTTTGTTGGCACTTGATACGTTATGGTTTGACATCCTTCAGTTTCGCTTCTTCATGCATCCCGCTGGTTGTACAATCCTAACTACAATTTACATAATCCCAGCCTGCACATACTAGCCTGCACAATAAATTATACAAAATTCAAATTTGATAAACTTTCTGTTCAAGTTTGTTAACCGAAAAATGCCATTTCACATTATGATTAATATCTGGAAATTGAACATTATTAATAAATAATAAATAAATTAATACACTTCGAAAATACATCATTGAACATCATCCTAAACTTCGTGGCATGGTTTCGGTCGGCTAGCTTGCATTGCATTTTGTAACACCTTCTACTAAGTTTTATTCTTGACACCTGTGTTGTAATCTTGCTCATTTTTGTTCCAAGAGCTATTTACTTACCCGTATGGCGTCATTACATTTGAGCATGATTTCGAATATTGGAAAAACTGCCAATGCTCTGACATTAAGAACTGAGAAATAACCTCATTACACATGTTTTAGCTGCGGTATTTCAGGCGTAGACTGCAAGTGACAATCAATTACAATTGTGATAAATGGTCTCTGGCCTTACATGCGATGAGGCCAAATTTATGACTAAGTGGAATGCCATGCGCAAAATGGCTGTAATTGCCCTAATCCCCAAAGAATTGTATTAAATTCACCGGAAAAATGTCTTTGGCAGTTTTGTCTGTCGATTTGTACCATTTAAGCAGGCATTTTGCTGTCTGACAAGTTGGTTAAAGGGTGTTAATTGTTCTTTCTTGGCAATGCCCTGAAAGTTGTTGTAATACTTCTGTCATCGAACATATGAAATACTCATTTCTAAAGGCTGTTCTGGAAAAAAAATGAAGTGCTTTTCAACGACTTAGATTCGTTTAGTTCTTTGTCGGGTAACCATCAAGCAGCAACAATGTATATTAAATTCCATAGTGAACAATGTTCTCAAAGAAAGTCGTCGTTGTAATCTAACGAACTTCTGAAACCTCTCAAGAACTTGTCCATTAATTCTTGGTGTTTTCGCTGGCGCTATATACTGTAGCACTCGTTATTACTGTCTTTATTACTGCTGCACTTCAGAATGTTTGGACGATGGAAGCTTTCGGTAGCGAAGAGGAACGTAATGGCAGTTCTATGGGATTCAATGGTCAGTTATAACAGCTAACTAATACTTGTAAATACTGTGCATCATGAGACGTTTTCGAGTCTTCAAAGAAATCAATGAAGCATGACGTAATCTGTCGCCTGTTACATGTTTTTATATAACAATCGTATTCTTTGTTTAACGTAGACATGTAAGCAGTAGATTCGCCAAATATTTCGTTATTATGAATTCTAAATTAAAGCTTTTGATTTACTGCCATAGAATAAATTTCTCATTCTCAAAATATGCGCTAGTCTTTACTGGCCAAGGAGACACACAATTCACTAAATTCCCGAACACCAACAAAATTCCAGTTAAGCAAATAAGAATTTCTTAAATGTATGTGTGTGCTGCTGCCGGCAAAATTGTCATCTTTATAGGAATAAAGTATTCTTTTCTGAATCCAAAGGTGGTTGCTAACTTAATCGCAACTCGCTGCCTGCGGCCTGTGGAATTAACTGAAATGGTTGACAGTATAGAGTTATATAAACAAAGAGAGATACGCATTAATAATTTTCATACTGGGGATGCTGGGCCAAAGAAGGAGTTAGGTCTTAATACGATTGTGGCGAGTCTACCTTATGAATAAATAATGGACGGGTAACAATTGATAAGGTGCGCGAACAAAAGATTCATTAATTTTATCTAATGGAGAAAGGCGCTGCCACGGTAGACGTTATTAAATATTTAAACGGCATAACGACAAATGCAGCTAAGACTTCAATACCAAGCTTCACCGATCCCAATGGATGTTCGAGATACATGGATTCTTTTTGTTGGGATTTCGTTCATGGTTTTTTGCCTTATAATTGCGACTTGATTGCCACTTGCAAAAATGAAATTTCCACAACATTGCATTCGAGTTGTCATACTAACACTACCGGCATGCACTATTCCTTTTCTTAATATACAAACAAAAAATGTGGACAAATTCTGATATCCTACCAGTTGCATGTAGCCCTTACAATCGACAGAATGCTCAGCCTGAAGTAGTTTTAATCTCGTTTTCAAAATGTTTAAAGAGAGGGATCATGGGGGTTAGAACATGCTGCGAGGAATGAGCTTTTGACGTGTTAATAGACGATGAAGTTATCTCGCAAAGATAGCAGAATCTTAGTACCATTTCCGTATTGTGAATGATGGTTAATTCATGAAAGACGTGGGCGGCGTCCGACGGATTCATTTGGGAGTTTAGCTTACGTCGAGCTCAGTAGGATTTGATTAAATTTGGTGCAAAAGACACGCAGCGCTCGTGTGTAATCCAGAAACTAAATTCAAAAGGCGGAAGGACGAAACCTTGCATCCTTCATTTTAAGTTTTTTCTTAAAATAGCGATTTATCAAGAATTGCTCCTACATTTTAAGAAGATTTTAATTAATGATCGCTCCATCATTTAGCCGGGATTATACAATATTTAAATGTTTTAATTCACCTTGAATTCCCAGACTAATTGCAGTTTGGTTGTTTTCTACAGAGCAAAACGCAAGTTCAGTACAGCTCAATGTTTATGCTGTTGCAGATTATAGAAAACCACATGTATGAAACAAGAACGTTAACCTGTAGAACGTTTTGAGCATGCTCGTTATCCCAACGTACATGTATACTCTTCTTAAATAAGATATCTTACGAATTATACATGCAAGTTGTGTGGAAAACACATTCGTTAGTCACTTGAGACATTTGAACCTCTAATATAAAACGCGAAATCTTATATGTAAAAAATGATGGCAAGGACATTGTTAGCATCTTGATTGTTAGTGATTCTTGATGTCAGGAGAATGGTAACTAGGATTTCTGCTGTTGTTATTCCTAACATTGCTAATATTCAGAGGGCCTTACACTTTGGGCCAAGATACACGCATATTAGATTTGGTTTTTGACCGCATGTACGTGAGTGCATCATGTCAGAATTTGCACAGAACCGTTGGCGTCAAGCACACTGCATTTGTCACGCTTTTCAGCATGCCATCCTCGTGTGAGTTTAATTTTCGACAAACCCATTAATGTGCACTTGCGTAATTCACTTACTCACTACTTGCAATTTTTTTAAAAAACTGCGAAGGCCCAAATGGAATTGCCGGAGTTGGTTTTATCAGCTTTTTCTGTAAGGGACAAAAAATTGACTTCTTAACTGACGGAAAATCCACTAAGGAACAGGCGTTGAGGTTGTCTTTTACTTCGAGACTTTTTTTTTCTCGTGGTAAGGAAAATCTATTCCTGCCCGACGTATGTGGCGACATTTTTACCAATTTGCAAGCTGCGTTGCAGTTGTATTCCTCTTGAAGATCAGATTGCTGTTGGGGATTGATTTTTTTTGGTCGCGTTTTAACATCGTTTCCTCGTCGCTGCAGCTTGATCTCGCATGTTTCCAACGTGCAATCAGCTAATTACTAAATTAAATTAATTTTATTATAGAAAAAGGATGCAACAGCCGGCAGACGGCAAGCGCGCTTGATTGACCGTGCTGCGAGACTCTCTGCCTAATGAAATCGGGTTTGTAATTGAATCCTTTTGGGAGTCGCTTAGCCATTATACCCTAATCAGCTCTGCAATTAGCTGCTTTTTTATCGCATGAAATGGGCTTTTTCAATTAGCACCGGGATTGTGGTTAAATTCTCATGTTGAAATGCCATATTTTTAATTGGGAAAGCACCGTTCAGCGGTGACAGTCTTGGAATACTCTTGACACAGTTCCTACTGACCTGGAAAACCTGGAATTTTCAGGAAGATAGGGACTAGATGGAAAATACAGGGGAAAGCCAGGGAAATTTCAAATGTGCATGCCCAAGTCAGGCTGCTTTTTTCACGACAATTTCTAAGACCATTTCTTCTTATGAAAAGACTAGCCATTGTAGACCGTGGCAAATACCCTAATCATGTCAAATTTGTAACATTAACAGAAGCAAAGAAGTGTAGCTGCAACGCTTTTGAAAAGTTCAGAAAAAAATCTAATATTGCAATAGACGATGCTCAGATTCCATCGACATCTCATGCCCAACTACTGGATGTTTCATCTTTTTTTAATAAAGGATGTTTGCAAAGCTTAACCGCTGTTTATCTTGAAAATAATGAACAGCCATAGCTTCTAAAATGTGAATGTAGATCTTGCAAAGCTATTCCAGGCAATGTTTTCAAACAGCAAAATAGCAAGAAATTTTGATTATCTTCACCAAATCTGCATGTCGTTTATACATAACAAAAAAGCTGAAGTTTTAAAATGGAGGCCATTCAAAACGATATTGATTATTCGAAAAAGAGCATGTAACGTTTTTTAACGCTTCATTAATTGGTAATTTTTTTCCGTTTTATTATAAACTTGTGTACACATTTTTTGAAATAGTCAGGGAAAAGTTGTGTAATTTGAAATTTTAATTTTAGTGGGAATCCTGTTAAACATCCTGAACAATATAATGTGAAAAGTTCAAACCATGCACATATGAATTTATTTACTATATGAGCATTTCGGCTGCTTATATGCTATACCTTGTAATAACCATCCGGTATGTCAATATTGATGCTCATCAGTAAGTTGTTCTAGCCACTTTAAAATCGACTATCAGTTTGTTTGCTGAATATTGTCTTTTTCGTTTCGAGAGTTGCCTATTTCACTAATTATTCTTGTTAGTTCAAAATGTTTACATCTTGATATTGTTTGTACTGTATTTTTTAGTTTTTCTTTAGTTTAAAGTAAACGACACATTTCAGTTATTATTTTGATATCTTTAACTAGTGTTGACACCAAAAGAAAGTTGCTAGTGTCTTACTGTATGTTTAATAACCCCTTAAAAGGCAGCATACCGTATTCAGAAGGTAATAAATCCGACGAATTTGTTTATGAAAAAAAAAGTTGAAAGTAATTTGCATATTAAACAAGGCGAAGCTTTTTTAAGAATATTTTAAAAGGAAGAGGAAATGGAGAAAAAGCATCTGATGATGCAGTCGTGATTACTTTACTAGTTGAAAGCCCTGACTTAATGTAGGCGTTTTTCTGCATTGCCTGATAAATATTTCCGCTTGAAAGTTTTAAGCTGATAGTCTCTAATGATTTCGATGAAAACTTCTCTGTTGTCAAACCGAAAAAGCTATTACCCATTACCCCACACGTCCTTCTAATGGCCTTTAATACTAACTTGCAGCTAGCTGGACGTGAATGATCACTGACATAATTGCCAACTCTCGGACAAAACTGATTCAATCATCTTTTATTAACTCTTACACGACTCTTCATTGACTGCTAATGAAAAATCCGATATTAGTTGACCGCATGTCCATTGTGTGTTGGAATGAGTTTCTCTCCTGCTGCGTGATATTCTGAAGCGTGGTTAACAGCGGCTGCAGCAAGGATTTCATCGCTTGCAGAATTACCACTATGACCGTCTCGTTATTGCACTTACAAGTGCTGCCATTTGCTTGCATGTTTCCGACATTCAATCGAGGATATCTGTGCAATGGCCATGGGAGGAGGATCCGTGAGTTTTATAATGGATTTAGCGAATCCTAACCATGACGCGCTGATTGATTTTTACTTTAGCTATATTTAGCTGGACTTTACGGTCGGATTTCCTCCAGGTCACTCTTTGAGCTAGTTAAACTTACCGGATACTGTTTCGTGGGATCCGAATAAAAGAGCAACTCTTTTGAAACGATTGCTTTTGAAAATTGGCTGTCGTTCTTGAAATGGTGGTACTGTTATTTGAGGTGACAATACAATAAGACATTTTTACTTGTTAAAACATGTGTTACCTCCATGATGTATCTCTCTTTGAAATTGGTCCATTCTATAGAATTCTTTACCAAATTAACTGATACAATTTTGGAACTGTATATACGGAGTATGCAACGTATCAAGCGTGGTAATTTACCTAATATTGTGTCACTCTTTGAAATTGGTCCATTCCATAACACTTTTTACCAATTTAACAGCTAATATTTTAACACTTTTTGATTGCTGGCTAAACTTAGTGTATTACGACATGACTAGCACACGATGTGAATTAATGTGAAATGTCTTATAGACATACTGTATGTAATAATTTCCCGAATCGGTGTAATTTTGCCTAGTCCACTTTTATTTTTTCCCGTGATGGTCCACGTGGGACATTCTTAGCTAATGTCCTCTCAGGACTTGTTTCACAAAAATGTTATACTTGGGTTGGGAAGGAATTCTTACAGAGCAATGATATTAAAAGGTTTTCACATGGTGTTGCTTTAGGGATATTTTCTGCATTGGCATTTCTCCGACATGTCAAAAACATGTGACTAATGCATGTTAACACTGACGTATCTAGAGACCGGGTATCAGGGAACGTGCCCTACTCAAACCTAGCTTTTTTCAGACAGTAAATACTAGCAGCTGAATTTTTTTTAAACTATAAAAATCCATTTTATAGCATATCCACACTTCATTTTCACCGGGTATTATACTCATACATTTTTAGGACATAAGGTTGCAATACATATATACAGTAATTATGATGTAGTATACTGCAAATTACTACCGTATATAGTCAGCGGCTATTTTCGTAACTTGTTGTGATTTTGATGAAATGCAATTTGCCACTAGCTGTTTGGCCATATAGTTTTGCTTCATCATATATCCAAAGTCAGCGGCGTATTTTCAAAACATTTTGATATGATAGAATTGCAATTTGCCACAGGGTGTTTGGCCATCGTGCGAATGTTTTACTCCATACATTGAAATACGAAGTAAAAAATTACGCACGATGGTCAAGCACCTAATATCAACAAAGTTTAATCAAAGCCTAGTTTAGGGAAATTTCAACGTTTGGTACGTATTCTCTTAAAAAACGCCAGGTAGGTGTAAAGATTTTTGGTGATGGTGCAGTTTAGGTCGATTCAAAAGGATGTCCTAAACGATTAAACATGCTTGCTTTAAAAACGTATTAAAATTGCCAATTCATTTTAACCGTGTAAATATGGTTGTCCACTAGGGTCGGAGTTGTGGACAACCAGTTTCATTAGCTCATTGCATATACAAACTGTACAAGGGACAATAACATTTGTTATTGTGATTGTTGTTTTCGAAAGATCCGCGTTTTGTCCATATTCTCAAGGTTTCTTATCACAACGATGCCTGCGCGTCAAGGGAAGAGTAATTTTTTCCGTCAGTTCCGGCTGGCTTTCAGGAAATCCGCCAGTTTTCTGTGCATTAAGGCAGTCGCCCTCGCGTTTCGTGACGGCAGCTCTTTTAAAATTTGATTGCGGAGACGGGATCAATGGAAAGCCCATTATTCCGCAGCTGGGGCCGCGCAATGCGTTTCTGAAGACCGTCTTTGGTGCATTCAGAACCAAAGTCGGATCAACTGCAATCCGATATGCAATTTTAGTCAGCATCCCACGTGCGAGACGTCCAAGGCAGGCAGTCCATCTGTTGCCATATCAACGTGGCCTCTGGAGGCTACTGGATGATAATGGCCACTGGCAATCGATATGCACATGGCCCCTTGTATTCACTTTTTATTATTTTCTTACGTTTCCGCTTCTCACCTGAAACCTGGATTATTAATGCTCGTGATGCCTAATCAAGCATGACAACACCCCTTCCTTGCTTGAGTCGCAGCCTTAGCCTCTCAGCTGCACTGTTAGATGGTTTTCAGAACTTGGCATTGTCTTTTGCAACCACGGAAAAAAAGACGTGCACTGCAGTGACCATGTTGAGCTCTTGCCCGATTGCTTCAGAACTGGTGTCCTCAAGATACCCTCTGAATCTGAAAACTATGTGCAGCCTCTCTGCACTCATTCAATTGTTATTGTTTCTGGGAGGCTTCATGAAGGACGACAGAGTTCCTGCAAGCAAATTTAATCAGTTGGTGCTTTTATATTCCATTTGCCCTTGTTGGCTTAGCCAAGTCAGACAATTTCATTTTCAGTCCTGAAGTCTGGTCCTGCAGGCGAAAAAAAACCCGCAGATGTCGATGCAGTTTTTTTGGTACTAAGGCCATTTTGCTATCTGATGTTGGAGGAAATGCAGCGTATTCGCATTGGCGAGACTGCAGTTCTGGCCTGGGTTATGACGCTCCCTCCGATTTAACGTTAAGTGCTGGCAAAACGGATGCTTCCTTAGCCATGGCAGCTACCATTTTTTTTAGCAAAAAAAGAGCGTGTATGTTATGGCAAATACTAGCCAGCAGTGCTGAATTGTAGACTGGTTTGGGGATGTGCATGTGTAAATATGTCTGCAGATGAACTTAAAACTGCATCAGTTCTGCCAGTGCTGCATGTGCGCAAATTTGCTTGGACACTGCTTTGGCGCAATCGAGGGAGGATGTCAAGGGGTAAGACTTTATTTTAGCTACATTAATCACATTAATTGCTGTTATTTTTAATCGGGTCCTCATAGCTGTAATTGCAAAGTTCTATTTTGTTTGAGTGCGTGAAGCTGATGTTTATATCAAATGTATTTAATTTACGAAAACAGTTTTCGTGGATACATTGTGTAGGTTTTTCTTCAGTGCATCTAATCCAAAATCAATATAACGACGTTTTTAATTGGCGCACCAACTTAGTGAAAAGCTAATTGGAAGCGACACGTGTCAAATTATGCTTATAATTCGGCGTTTCGACTTCATTAGGTCCACGCCCGACAATAAACAACATTATGTGCCTTGTGGCAATATAAAGATAACTATGGAGATGTTAAGAGTAATAAATCATTGAATTTTGTTTTGTCATCTCTGGACTCCTTTCTTGTATTGACATGAGCACTTTTCGGTACTTCGGCTGTTGAACGAAGCTTTTTTTGGGTATAATATCTTATTTTGATTTATGAGCTTTTATTGGTAAATGTATGATGTCATGCGCTCGGGCTTTTAATTCAGCGTGTGGAATCAAGCGCCTCGATCGACTTGATTCTTTATCTTGATCCGTTTAGTCAGTTTAATTTTGCCAAATTTTGTCAAACAGTATAAATGTTGATAATCATCGTTATTTCGATTTTTCTTCTCGTGTCATTGTTTACCTTTTTTAAAAGGATTACGTTTTTCTTATTTAAACATGACATTTTGCTCTCACTGGTAGCAGTGTACAGCAATACTGGTAGCAGTTTACAGCAATACTGGTAGCAGTTCATATCAGTAATATCAATACAATTTTATACTGGTCCAAACTGAGCTTTCCACCAGGTAGTTGAGACCAAAATTTAACCCTATATGAAAGTGCTACAAACACGGACATAACTTTTACTGGCTACACATGAAATATTTTAATGTTGAAAACGTGTTTATCCAAGGCAATGTGCACGATTTGAGAACTTTTATTCCAATGAAAACGTTCTTAAACTAGTTTTGATATCCAGATTGCGTGGGAGCTATTGTCCACGTACATACACATTTATACGATGTCCGCCGACCCACAACCTTACGCGAAGATGACGTCACAAGAATGTGACACTTTGGAAAATATATTTGCCGTTTTGCGCCCTGCTCATGCGTTACCGTGTAGCGCGTGTTGAAACCGCCGGTCAGCTGATCTACATGTAGTTGGTCAGCTGACCCGGCCGAATGCTTGCTTTGGCCGCCATATTGTTTTTGTGTGGTTACTTGCCATTAAGCTGTCGAGCTGTGTGGTCACTTGCTGTTTGTAATCAGGCCGTGCGGCCACAACATATATTTAGTGAGCCATTGGTTATTGGCCATTCAACCAATTTTGGAACAGCAACCACGCTTGCCTCTTTTTTTCAACAGAAATCGTAACAATATTGTCATTAAATGCGAATCTCATTAGCATCGCCTTCCCTCCTCTTCCTGAGCAGCAGTCTGATATTTATTGCTTCGCATGGAATATAAAAACCAGGTGCATTGTGTTATGTTTATGGACGGGAATTTGAAATAATTCGATTGTTGGGGCCCAAATGAATTATGCATGCTTCGGTTAAGCACTTCCGTGATCGGCGTTGTATGGAAGTGGAATAAGTCCCCACCTTACGCTTTTAGCCGTCGCGAAAATCCATAAAAGGGATTGCGTTTTTTCTTCTAGCTCATGTTTAATAAGCTCGCTAATTGCTAGCCTGTATTGTCATTCCGTTAATTGGAAATTGCGCCGTCTCCAGCTCAAAAACTCAAGCTAATCTCTAGATTCTTGGTGTTGACAAATACCAGGTTTCAAAGGGCTGATGAGGAACGGATCACTTTCTTCCCCCGGGTGTTCAGTTTCTTCTACATGACTAGATTCAAAATATTCCTTAATTAACAATCAGCGTTTGAATTGTTGGAGGTTGGAGGCGTGATGGTCGTCTCTGTAAAGAGTGGTTATTTGCTGTCTTCAAGCTGGCGAAATACCAGCATCAATTTGCAGTCTTTCTATTTCTGCTTTGCATTACAGTAAACAGGGACTGTCATCTGGTTAATTCGCCCTGCTTCTTTAGCTATCTGACAGCAGTGAACTATCACAACTCCGCTTACATTTGCGCCAGCGTTGAAAAGCACTGAAGATGCTAGCAGTTCCTGCTTTTTCGATTCCTGTGCACTGTTTGTTGTTAGCATGCCGTTATATTGTTACAAATTACAAAGTTAATCTGCTCAGGAGAAAATGGCCTGCCTGCATTTTCATTACAGTAAGTTACTTGTCGTTCCAATCCACTAAGTGAAGTCCGAGTCAGCTCGGATCCACGTTATTGGCCTCGTTTTTGGCTAGACAGACGTTGGAAGAAGTCGCTAGAATTTTTCAATGTGGTGAACAAAAAAATGGGCAGAGAGCATTTAGTCGCTAACAGTGGGATGTGTATAGGAAAACCTGCGTGTTGCCAATGTACTTGATGACAGAACCGAAGGGTATTAAAAATTAAATACATTTTATTCAGCAGTTAAAATCGGAATAGCTCGTTTTGGGAACAACTTAAAGCACTTTCAAATGCCCCCAAATTGACGTAGACTCTTGAATTTCGCCTAAATATAAATGCATATTCCATACATGTTTCCATACCTTTTACAAAACGATTTTCCGATTTTAAATTGGATATCTGCACGTACTTGCAGAACAAACTGCCTTCGTAAGTCACTGGCAGATAATAATTTTCATTAAAATGTGGATTTCAGATGCTGTCATCCGTGTATGGCACGCTGGCATTTGAAAAGTCAAATATTTGCGAACATCAGTTATGAAAATGTGCGGTAAACATGGTCTCGGCAGGAGCTGCTCAAACATTAAACTCCGTGTTGATTAAATCGCTTTGCTGGTTTCAAATTCCATTTTTAACCCTGGCGTTCCGTGGAATGCTTATCTAAACACTTCGCTTCCAGATTTAATTTAAGTAATTGGGTGGCGTATGTCAAGCGGGTTTTAATCGCAAAGCAAACATGCCGGCTGCAGTGCATTGCTGATGGCATCATGGCACGCATGTTTTCATAGCCAACTATGAATTGGTTAATAATAAGCTAGCGATAACTTTTCAGTAATCTGCATGTTTATGGCGTAATTGCAGCGCAGGGAATTCAGTTAGAGTACCGAAATTCCAGGGCAGAGCGTGGACGTCATTGCGATGTATTTACAGTATCATTGATTTTGCCGGGCAGATGCATGGTACTAAGCTGAAAATTGTACCGATATTTTTAGCATGTCCTGGCTTCTGTAGGGTAGACTGCTGTCTTCTGAGTGTTTTGACCAGTTGCTCGTGACGTCAGCTTTTAGAAGCGGGTGTTTTCTTCAATGTATAAGGACCAATAACTAGGGAATCAATGATTAAATTCGTATCTCGGAAACTCAATTTTGGTGAAATATAGCAGGAAGTTTAGTTAAAAGGCAACGTATTTCATACCGATTGGGCCAACCTCGTTGGCGATGCTGCTTAAATGTTTGTTGGTCATTGTAGGTCAAATAGCAATATACGCTATCAGGGCTCCTACTGACCTGGAAAATCTGGAATTTCTTAGAATTTAATTGAAATTCTAAATTCCTTCACTTCTGCATGAATTTTTTAAATATAGATTTTATAGTCAGGGAAATTTAGGATTTTCAGGAAAAACTCAAGGAAATTTTGAATTTTCAGGCAAAAGTTAGGGAAATTTAGAATTTACAGGCAATTCATGGGAATTTAGAATTTGAATGAAAAAGTCATGGAAATTTAGAATTTCTATGCAAAAGTCAGGGAAGTTTAGCATTTGAAAGCAAAAGTCAAGAGATTTAAAATAATCATGCAAGTTCTAGTTCTTACATGTAACCCAATTAGTTGTCCCAAGTAGTTAACGTATTTGTGCATGTTTCCGACCCAGTGAAATAGTTTTGGGATTCTTTTTCCTAATATCATGCATTTCCAACATTATTTCCTGCTGCTCTTGATTTATTTATGGTCTGCCATTTAGTGTGGCTCAAGAGCATCTTTTGTGACGTTTGCGACGGAATTTGTTGAAATCAAGCAGCTACCAGATTACCAAAAGGCTAAATTCTTTCTATGAAGCGCGTTTTATCTTTTCAGTTTTTTTCTATGGATTGTAAAAAAAGGCCTTGTACTTTCATTGCTATGTCATTTGGTAAAAGAAAGAAAAAATGGAGAGCACTTGATAGTCCTTCATAACTACCATGACAACCATTTCCTCTTGACGGCTTTGCATTGGAAGAATGAAATCCATCTCGAGTGAATATGCAGCCAAAAAGTTACCTTCACTTGAGTTGGTCTTTTAATTCTGCGTAACTATGCAATTTTGCACTAAATTGGGCCTTTTGTGTTCGCTGCACTTTATTTCAAACATTCCTGTTGTTTCCAGCCGCAGTCTCGCGAGAAATTCTGATTGAAGTGTGCAGCATCATTGCAGTAATAATTCCCCTGATGTGTAGTGGCGTCCACAACTTAAGAAAGTACACAATTTAAAAAAAATTCTGTAATTAGTGTATCCAATAGATAACATAGTTTAAAAAAACCTCAAAAAAGACTTGCCTTTCTATTCCATCCCAAGCAGTTTCTGGCAGAAATCGATCAGAAAGTTTGAAAACGATAGTAGTTTAGGATATAATAATAGCTGGGCCTTGGAAAATGCTTTTATTTGCAAAATTGTTCTTAGTTTTGACCTGTATGTGTCAGGAGAATATGTAACAACTCCGCCTTTTTCATTTATGCCCAAAATTGCAGAGTGGGATCAATTTTAATGCAAGCCCATTTGGAATAAAAGGAAGTGAGCGGAGGGGGCTTGCAGGGCTCAAAAATCAATTATGCTTTCGATTCACTTTGGTATGAAATTCCACTAGAAGAATGGCACTTTCCTCGCTCAAAAAGTGTGCAATAATGGGATGCTGCGTATCTCTCAACTGCCATTGTAGTTTAAGGCGTTCTGCCAGGGGTGTCCCATTGTTCCATCATTGATTGTAAAAGGCGTCCTTATCAAGAATCTGCTTGAATTCATTTGCGCTCGAAATTACCCTACATGTATTATCAGTTGCACTTGTTGCAACGGCATTGTAAAGAGCGTGCAGTGGTTGTTGCAGCAAATTATTGTACGACCGGAACAGGAAATCTCTGGTAAATTACACGCAGAGAGGATAGCCATTTAGCAAGCGCTTAGCTGATAAATCAACTTCAGGAAATAAAACGATGAGTTTGTTTTATGTAGTCAAGGTTTGGTTTTAATTTAATGAAAATCAGCATCTTTCTACAGTCACATAGAATTACTCATTTACCAGCCATATTGGGGGAGAGTTAGGTCGGGGCCTGCGCATTACGTTCAAACCCTAGCAGCTACAGAGATCAAACCAGTGACGTCCATGCGTTGAGTTTCTCCCAACCTGAACTCGAACTGGTGTTTGCGCCACAGCAGGGCCCATGTTTGAGTTGCGTTTTAATTACTTTTGGCGTCCGCGCCAGATGCTCGACGTGCGGCGGTGCGTGGGGCCCGTCGTCACGCATCATTACGTTTTATTCGCCGAATTCTTGGTGTTATGAAATTAATTACGGGCTGCAAGCGCAGCTGCACGGCTTTTAAAAACCCGTTTAATTAGCCAGGCTCCAGTAGTTTCTCGCATTGCTTGCTGCGTTTAATCCGCGAACTCGCGACGCAGAATTCGTGGCTTGGCGGCTTATTTTCCACGGCTTCTTGACCCCACCGATGTGTTCCTTGAACAATAATAAGCTCTCTCGCATTCTCCAACACGCGTGCGTCTTTTGCAGGCAAGTTTTATGTTTTTAAAGAAGGATCAGTGCTTATTTTTATGGAGGCAATCGTGCAAAGCATCGAGGGGGCGTAATCCGCTTTTTGACGGAACGCTGAAGGGCCCACATGTCCTCAAAATACGACCATCAACATTTCTATATTCCTACCTCCTATAGTCTATTATCTTCACATTTGCTACTCCCCCCGACCCTTCCTTCTGCATCATTTTATGCAAACAGTCCAAAGTACGTCACTGAATGTGTGGTCAAAAAGCATATCATTATGAGAACGAAAAAGGTCCAAAAACTAATTCATGCCATATTTATTTCCTGATTCCATGTAAATGACAACACATTGCAGTTTGAAACAGCTTCTCATTTCTGTTTTAAACAGCGTCTCATTTCTGTTTTGATTTAGTCTGATTCTATTGTAAATGGGAATTGTTTAACTTTTGTGCAATAACACATGTAACAGGAAGACAAAAATACCCAAAAATTGCCTAAATAACATTTAAAACAGTAAGTTAAATTTGTCAGTAATTTGTCTGACTGCATATCAGAACAATGTAGTCACAATCCCTTTTCAATTGATTTTCTTATTTGTCAATTTCTTTAAATAACAGCATCTGCAAATGAAGTGCCAAAGTCCTCAGAATTACAGTCTTAAATTCTTGCTCACTTCCGGGTTTCCAGGTCTGAAAAGTTAAAGGTCCTCTTGAATCTTGCACATGGCACGGGAGCTGAAAATGGCATTGATGAAGCACCCTCTTAGCACAGGCATTCATGACAAAATGTCACATCGATTAACCCAAGTGGTTCCGTTAACTTCAGTTTCAGAAGTTGCCCTAGTTGAGCTATTTTCCGGCTGACGTCTTAACTTTTCTTGGAAGCTTATTCTCATTTGTTCTTAACCTGGAACGGTCATAGTAACGTACGCATGTACAGTGTATGTCTTAACGCAAACAGGTTGTCCGGATACATTTTTACAGCGTGATGGGTCATTGCATTGTTAATAAGCTGAAGCCATGGTCGGAAATATGCGATTATTAAGTAGTAAAAGCTGTTTTTAAGTACGTTTGCACGTTTTGTGGTTTAGCCTACCAGCCATAAAATACACCCTATTAATGCAATTTGTCGCAGTGCGTTTGGTCCTTCAAACGCTTTCCAGCAAGTGTAAGTGTTGCGTGAAAACTGCCAAAAAGGTTGACGGTATGCCCTGAGTAAATTGTCATTTATGACATAAATCGTGAAATACGTTGTCAAGTATATTTGCAATGTGTATTTATGCTTGGCACGTGCTCAAATATTGTAAGCAATTGCGGACTATTATCATGGAAATGAGATGTAAAGAAGCTCGATGTATAGAAAATATGGTAGGTTGCAGAACTTTAGCATGATAATGTAGCTTGCTTTACTGTTGAATATGAGCTGTTGAGACTTTAAATATCTCCTTGAAATAACGAGAACAAGTTTTGAGCAAATTGTGGGAACGCTACGTTTTCGACATTATGACAAACGATGAAGTAGTTTTGGATCCCTAGAGATGCTGATAACTTGTTTCTTCATAGTGCGTTTTGTGACAATCAGTGGTTTTCACTTTAATGGATTTCTGATTTAGTTTCCAGTTGAAATTTGGAAGATTCGTTTTGGTCTTCGGTTCCATTTCTTTGTGGAATGCTTTTCTCTAACCTTAGAACTAATCCATCATCTTGGGATCTATTAATCTTAAGATTTTTGGCAGGACTGTTTGCTATGTAATCTTTCATGCCCCTTTTAGTTTTTTTGCAGACAATACCGTAGCATAGCTTGTAATATACTTTTACAAGTTTTCTTCATGGTGTTTATAGAAAAAGCACGCACAATTCCTAAGATGTTTGTTACTGGGTTTATGGCATAGCTAAAGGTCTGCTGACATGGCACTTCTTGCAGAATTGTATTTTATTTTTAGAATTGAGGATCCTAGCTGTTTATCTTTTAACAGTAAATTCTTAAGCAATAACTAGCTGTCGTCCTTAAGCAGTATTTGTTTATTAACATGTTTAAATCGATGATCAGTGATGCATGCATGCGTATTTACAAATATCTGCAAATTCTCAAATATGTGGGCAATAATTTGGTTTATGTTGATGCCGTGAAGGGGATTGTTGGGAAATAATTATTTAAATTACATGATCTCTTGGCTGGTGTATTGTGCAGAAGTCAAGAGAAAATAAATAAGACATCAAGAAAGCAATTCGTGGTGTAGCTATAAAGAAATGTCCAGAGAATATGAAACAGGGCACAATTGCGAAGGAGATTTGCATTTTTATACCAGCTTTCAACCCAATCATGATGAATATTATAACAGGGAATTGGTATTATTCCAAAGAGATGCCGACTACATGTTAAACATTTGAAAACTAATCATCATTATCTGAATCATCAGCATTTAAAACCTATTTTGGTGTACATGGTTCTAATAGAAATTCAATTCACAAGTTTTCTCACTTCGGCAGTTTTTTTTAAACAATTTCCCTAACGAGTAAAAATGCACACATATGATAAATGCAAATGCTAGCAATGCTAAATGATTATTGGATTTGACTAAATTAGTATTGTAGCCAATGGTTCTGACACTTTTCCATGCCGTTACAATTCTACAAAGCCTAAAAAATGCGGAATTGTCAACGCAGTTTAAATAATGCGAGTAACCTTTAATTCCAATTAGATGGCATCAAAGGAATAATCGGCAACAAACAAACTGCTGAAAGTCAGTACATTAAAAGGGTAAATTCATTTGAGGTGAATGTGAATGCACTAAAATCTCAAGTGAATATTTGTCCACTCCATATCATTACTTCTCGTGATGTCCAAAACCTGAATTTCACTTCATGACGTTTGTATGACTTTTTAAGCCAGTAGACATTACCTTCACCTACAAGACTATATTATATGAAAGCAAGGTAAAGTCTGATATGTTGAATTTCTCTGGCTCTTATAAAATATAGGCTATCACTATTTTCTGACTTACAGGACCTTTGACTAGTTCAGTTTTCCTGAAATCTCATGTTTCCAGATCTGAGGAACCACTGCAGCAGTAGGCCTATAATGTCCATTATTTTCCAGAATTTCTATGCCAGTAAACATTCCAAAATGCAAGACACAGCTATTTTTCAACCTTCGGAAATCAATGTTTGACTGTGGTTAGCGTGTTTTTTTTCAATTCGACCCGAATCCTGCCTAAATCTCGTTCCGCAATCGATTATGCATGCCCTCCTTCCAGGCCCAAAAAAGCAATCGACTGTGGGATTTTGTTTTATTGACGTTTCTCTGCAATAGACCATCTTGCATTTGCCATCGAGAAGCTATGCAAGGACTTCGTTTTATGCAGATGACGTTTAAAAGTGAAAAAAATATGGAAGAATAAGTGACATTTTGTCTGTGTAGCAATCTGTCATGCAGGCGACTGTCATCGCCTTCGTCCACGGTTAATCCTGCATCCACCCAAATAGTTTTTCGTGAAATTGGAGTGTGATTGATGAGCGCTGCCAAGGGAATGTTTCGGAAGAAGCGTTTTGTATAAAAAATAATGTAGTTTTTACGTCGGATGCCGAACTGGTTAATTTTTCTGATATGTAATTGTTCTGTGAGAGCACTACACTTTTTCACACGATTGTACGACCGTTTCCGTTAAGCAATAAATTGTCAGCGGCTCATTTACCCGGAAAATCGACGGGAAAATGCCGTTTTTTTAATTGTTGAGATAGTCCATCATATTGGGGGTGAAATTGTGGTCTAGGAAAGTGTATTTTGTCAGTGTTAGTGTGCCGCAGGCTTGTCTGTGGAAAGAGAGGGAAATGGAGATTTGGGGATTAAATTTGCTCCAAATCTCTCTTTTGGGACAAAAATTTAGTCAAGAATTTTAAGAAATACTGTGTTCAGTTTTTTTTAAAATTTAGGATCATTCTTTGTTTTAAATAACGTCATTTCAGCTTATAATAACTTTTATCAATTTCTTTTCTGAAAATTATGGCCAAGATTTACTCCAACATTTCGCTCCAATATTTATGAAATGTTATTCTCTACTTATGGCGATTTTCCTAAAATTCTGCTGTGCATGAACTAAATGGAGACTGTGAAAATTTTCGAGACATGCTTTTATGGGGAACTTTCTCAAACATGATTAAGCCTAAGATGAAATAAACAAGTATGGCTTTTGTTTCATTTTTAGATTGTTTAAAATACTGAGGTAATGTTCGAACGCTTCAGAATTTCTTTTAGCTTTAAGTTTTAAATAAAGTTGCTGTTAAAATTTATTTTAAGTACATTTGAAATTATTTGGTAAGAGTCGCATTTTGAAATGAGTTTATATTCTGTTTTTTCTTTCTTATTTTAGTCATATATGGTAATATTTATGAATAAGCAGCTCATAAATCGTGCTGAACACATAACATAAAAATTTAAGCTTTCAAAACTCATTCTTGAAATTCAACTTTCAAAATTAATTTCTACATAAAAAATTTTCGTTGGCATAAATACATGATTTAATCCAGATAGTCTTGTTTATTTTTACTTGTATTTATGCATGGATTTTAAACCTTTTTTAGTTACTGAAAAATTGCTTTCTTTACAATGCAATTTGGTAATCAAGTACTGTTTGTATTCTGTAAATAATGAATGGGGTTCCATTACCGTTATGGTATCAAATGTGAAATGATTTGGAGATTTTCTTCAGTTTTCTTGTAAACCTATGTTTAATAAGTAGATATAAAAGTATTTTGAGCAGTCGAGCATACCAAAGGGCTTGTTTGCTCTTTGTTTTTGCATGTTTATTATTTTTGCTTGTTCAAACAATTACTCGATATTCTCCATCATATTTTTTCCTAATGTATTTTCTCTAATATTCTATTCATGTAACCCCAAATATGCTTTATATATTCGTATACATTCTGTGATGTATAGAATAATGTAAGCATAATCTTATTATATTTGGGTTTTGTCTTGCTTTACTCAGATCCCGTGAATTTAACTATCTTTAGGATATTTTCTGTCTGATGATTTACAATATTTTGACTATGTATGGTTGAAAAATTCGTTTAAAACTTCTTATGGTGTATTCATAAAACAAATTCTGGCTTTAGTAGGCCTGCATGTATTTAGTATGAATGTATTAACTTAAAATTTTTGAAAAGCCTACCTGTATATTTTTAAATAAACTTTCGTCTCCAATTAACACCTGCTCCCTAATGAATTCACATCTACGGTATAATTACGTTAAAAATTGTTAAAATACCGTGTTAATTATGTTCAATGAGTATAATGCTTTAAACTTAAAAAGAAACTAATGTTTCTCTCTTTTTTCTAGGTAAGTGATCTTTATAAAAATATTTATAAAGCTTAAATGTTGGTAAGAATTCTCTTAAATTCACTGAAGTCTGTTTGATGATCGGCATAATTCTAGGTAAGAATATATTATCCATTTTGCATTTATTTCCATCAAAATATGATATTGTGGTTGCCATTTATACTGCATGGTAAATGCGTATTATCGGTATAAAGAATCAAGAGAATTATTTATTTTAATATCCATTTAGAGAATTTAACTTGAGATCCCGCTTTTTAGATAGAAGCATTGGGTTGCAACGACCTTAAGGAGTAATAAGAGAACTGAAGCTAATTAAGTACACATGATGCAAAGATAAACTGCACATATATTTAAGTTACAAAATGCAGCTGTGGAGCATAACTTATACCCAGCAGAATTACTAAGATTCTGCAAGTAAGATGAATACTTAGATATAACTACCTCTTTTTCTTAAAATTCCCAGAAGTAAATCATTCTATTGTTGCTGTGTTTGCATGTTTTTGCACATCGATTTAAGTTCGTTGGGTTTCTTGGGCTTGAGAAGATTACGCTAAATAACTTACTCCTGAATCGAAATTGGACCACAGCTGTAAATTATTGGCATGCGTTCAAAAATAAATAAATGATGCAAATGGTACAGTATTTCATCCATTTGCATTTTCAAGTGCCACATTACTTATCATAAAATTGCAGATAACTAAGTCCTGTTTTAGCAGCCTGCATGTGCTACACTTGCCGAAAAATTACATGCTCGGGATGTTTGGTTGCTGTAAATTCCAAAGGGCTATCCGTAAAGGTCTTTATTAAAAAATGTATATTTTGATTCACATTCCCCTCGTTCTTTCCCATAGAGCACAACAATTCCAATAGACGTCACTTAATTTGCTTAGCCAAAAAACTCTCATGTTGATTAGTAAAAGCCAAAAACTGATGCTACATGTATAATGCTCATAACATCTGTCCTAATGTTTACATTATTTCAATTTAAAACTTACACATCACTAGATCTACTTCAAAATTTAATAAAAAATTTAACAAAAATTAATGAATGACGCTTTTTATGAAACAGGATGACGTCCTTTCAAAAATGACGCCATATTTAAGTACTAAGCGCATTAGTTGGCATTATTGACAGGTTTTACTGTCAACAAGACAAATGATTCTATACTTCAGAAGGGCTCATTCCTCCACTTTCAACCTTGGGCGTCCTTTATGAACGGCCCTAATATGTCGAATACCCCTGGTGAACAAATAAGTATGGGATTCTCTACTGATATCACTATGATGACATTAGTGATAACACTATATAATTGTAAATGTATTTAGACAACTAATATAAGTATAGTTAGTGATAATCACTATATACAGTGGTTTAACTGGTTTTGGACTACTAATATCCCTAATATCTACACATATCAGTATTTGCACTGATATATACTTATCTTTTCACCAGGGATGTAAGCTTTTTGCTATAATGGAGTTTAGGATCCCCTTAATATGTGCATTATGAAGTTCTTCAATAAAAATGTTGCTCTGAGAGTAATCATACATCCGCAACATTTTTATTTGATGAACTTCCACCATTCCCCGTGAGCCTCTTTGAGCTTTCGAAGATAAATAGTTGATTAGACTAGGGTTTTCTTTTGTTTTTAAAATGTTAGTTGTTGATATCGCTCTTCTCTCCAAGTGCCACCATGCAGGACCTATCTATCATCGGTGCTAACACGTCCCCCTTATCTTCCTGAATAATTGAGCAGATATCCAGCGCGTGGGCCTTTCTGCCGCCTGCAGATTTCATTTCCATCCGAGATGGTACCTCGCTGCTAAATAATTCACGCTCGAGCCTTTATTGATTGCTTGCATATGCAAGCTGGGTTAACTGGAGGCCAGCTCCCAGAATAATGAGAGGTCTAGCTGCCTTCTCCTGGCAGCGATGTAATCGCGACGTATGACCGGCATGCTGGGCTTTGAGTCCCAACATTTGTGCTTGCCATCTTCTCTCCGGTCCCTTTGGGCATCCTGAAGTAATATCCGAACACTTGTTTCATCTCTGCTGGATTGATCAGGCGAATGATCTCCAGGGAATTGACTTTGGGCACCTTGATTTGCCAGCTGGTGAATGAAGGTGCCCCTTGCGAAATCTCAGTCCCGTCTGTGATGCTTCCTAACCTAACCAGACCAGAGGGCTTAGACAACAGTGTTCACGTCAGCTTAATACATGTACGTGGTGACAATTGCCCTTTGTCATTTAGTTTTATTTTGCTGCAGATGGACCACAGAAACTGGAAAGGACCCGTGGGTAACTTCTGGGGGTAAATTGTAAACTAGTTAAACGATGCAAAAATGGTTAAACTTGTAAAGATGACCACCGTGCAGCCGTGCCATGTTGATCACCTGCCTTGTGTTATTCAATTTAAAAAAGCCTTTACTGTTGAAGTTATTTTTTCCATGCATGTATGACCTGTCTACCTTGGCCATCGACCACTTTTTGTGGGTCCTGCCGTAATATAAAATTTCCTCCACGTTGGCCGTTGTACGGTTATT
>JAQIXS010000408.1:0-48366 GCA_034700785.1 Rossiulus vilnensis | reverse complement strand
CCCCCCCCACAAACCTTAACAACTGCTCTCACTAAAGGGGTGCATATATTTATTTATCATACGCGTTCGTGATTTGATCGGATTTTAGGGGATGTCCATGAATTACGTAACGCCAAGGGGGTGTGGGGTGAGGTTTCACGTTTTGGTACATTACGTCACACGGGTGTTCCCCCTGGAGAAAAGATCAGTATGCGATTATCTAATAGCAGTATGATTCTATGCCGATATCAGTATGATCTTAGTGATATTAGTATGATTATATACTGATATCACTACGTGTATATATATGTACTGGTTTTTGGGATTACCGATAGCAACATACTTAGTGATATCAGTATTATTTTTGTTGGATTTTTTTTGTACTACTAATATCAGTACGGTTAGTGATACATGGTGGCGTGGGTGTAAAACATTCCCTTAAATACCGTCACGTAATTATTATTGACATCCCCGATGGTTTTCCCCAATTGCGAGGGTCACGGTCGAAATGTTTTTGTGTTTTTCCCCATATGCAGGATGCGCATCTTGAGCATCGTCCTCATAACTGGATCTTGGCATCAAATGCCAAGTCTTTTGGTCACATGACCGTAACGAAAGGCGGGCGCTAAAATAATTTCGCAAACATGTCTCCATAAACTGCGCTAAACCAGCCCCATCTAACCGCTTTAACTAGTTGCTTAAGTCGAGGCAGGTCCTATCCCCGCATTTTGGCAATGGGACAAAGGAGGAGGAGGAGGAGGACGAGTGCTTCAAGGACTCAAGTTTGACATCGGGTGTTTGTCTTTAAAAGACAAATCGTTACGGATTCAATTCAATTCAACTGAGTACCCTACTAGCAGCAAGTGATATGTCATGTGGTGGTGGGTGTAAACCATGAGATCATGGACCGTTCAGTCAAGTGGTTTCATATATAATCAGTCAACAGCTTAAGTCTTCATCAGCTCTTATTCAACTACCTCCCCCCCCCCCCACACACACACACATTTATCCTTAAAACGTGGTAGCTCAAAAACAAACGCATTTGCTGTATCGGTGGACAAGGCCTTCTAGGAAAGATTTCATCAAATGATGATAATGCGGAAGTCGTGGAAGTGGGTATGACTGTTAAATCCCCTGTAAAAGCAAGTTGTCCGGAACTAAAATTTCGTAAGTTGCCTATAACTAAGAATTGAACGGTCAATTTAGAGCAATCTTTAATCCCCGTCCACGTCTACGAACATGTTTCACAAACATGTTTCTCAAGCCCCGTCCACACCTTTTAAGATGAGTGTTTCCAGAAACTTGTTTTCACAAACATAGTGTCCACATCAGGAGCATACATACAAACAAAAATCGCGAAAATCATGATAGACAGCAGTAATGAAGATTTTATTTTTTGTATTGCAGCATTAGTATTTTAGAAGCTAGTAAATGTCAAAAAAGTTGACATCGTCCACATCGTTCCAAAAGATTGGATGTTTTGGCTTCCATTTTACAACATCTCATTAATAGCTTTGAGGAAACATTTTCAGGAAACATGTTTCCAGAAAGGTCGCCCTCGACTTTTTACGATTAATAAACCCCTTCCTGTTTAAAATTGGCCAAGTAGTATGCCTAATTTCATTTGATTAATTTGTCTAGCAGCTACTTCGTTTCACAATTTTAATTGGAATTTTCAGTTAAAACTTTATCAGACAAACAGGACAACAGCTTCAAGGACTCAAGTTTGACATCGGGTGTTTTTGTCCTCTCAAGTCGTTACAGATCATGGGTTTGCTAAATAAAGGACATGGGGGCAAGTTTTAGCTAAAACTTGTTTAACTTCGTTCAACTTAAAAATTCCCCTCTGTTTGGTAGTTTGGGTGCCGGTGGGACTTTAGTCCAAAAGCGAAAAGTCTGGCCACCTGTGAAGATGGATGGCTCATCTGGTCCATTGGTGGCCCCCTCTTAGCCTTCTGTCCACTTCTCTCGCAGAGACGGACGAGATTCAAAATACACAAGTGAAGCTTCTAATCGAAGAAAATAGACCTTACTAGGGTCCACTTTATTTTGGACTTCCATCAGGCGATATAATATACACATTAACACACTATGCAGAATGAATTAACTACAGGAAACAGAACGCATAAAGGCAATGACTTTGAGCGTGCTTGGTTATCAATTTGTCACTGTTATCTATGTCAATGTTTACCTTGCCAATACCCGATGCATAATACTAAAATTATGCTGGCAATTTAGTGCATACATCGTGCTTTTTTTTTTTTTGGTATAGTTGATATGAAGAATTAACATTTGCAATTTAATTAACTCTTAAAAATTTTCAATATGAAACAAATTTGCAAGTAACGATTTCATGTAATAGCACCTGATGAAGCCCAAATTCGGCCGTGTCTTGTACGGTTTATTTTCTCGATTTGATCAACCGGCCATTTATTTGATGACGACTGTTTTGGAATTAAACCAAGAATTCAAGTGTGGCACAAGGTGAAACTAATTGCATTTACATTGGATCTTGGAGATTGGGTTGATAACAAGGAGAAGAAACGGGAGACAAAATCGATGCAAGTCAGTGACTTCCCAACTAACATTTCCTGCAAAACCAAACAATTTGGTTAATTAATGGTTTCGTGGGGTTTCTCTTTGGATAATTCAATTCAAAATCACAAAACCCTGCAGAATTGCAAACGGATGTTCAACGTTCACTACTCTTCCTAATATTATTCCTTCTCAAATCGGATCATATCAAATAAATCACCCCCTGCAATGGCCAACTTAAGGTGCCTAGAGCCCAATCCACCACGTTACAATAATTTCATATTCATTACAACTATTTGTCTTTATTATTTTTATTTACACCCCTTGCAAGCATCCCAGACAGCCTAATTTCCTATATTTTAGCATAATATCTTAATTTCCTATATTTTTGCATAATATCTTAATTTCCTATATTTTTGCATAATATCTTAATTTCCTATATTTTTGCAAAATACCCTATATTTCCTATATTTATTTGCAAAATACCCTATATTTCCTATATTTATTTGCAAAATATCCTATATTTTAATCAATTTACGAAGTCATTACTTACGTTTTCTTAAGATTTCGACGAATTGTCGATATTATTTCTTCATTCCTTTTAATTCGTGATATTTCTAAGCACATTTTGCACAGGAATTTGATCCAAAATATTGGATTGATAATCACGGTTTAAAAATCAACAACAGTATATTCTTCAGTACTTTTCTTTAGCGAATTATACAGCGCAATCCATAATTTATAATTCACTTTTTTCTAAATTGTTCTCTTATGGCGTTTCTATAGTTAATATCCAAATTTGTATAGAATTTTATTCCAAAAATTCCAAAATGCATAATTTGCAATGAATTTTCGACTTTTTTTTCTGAAAAAATAGTTGGCAATTTTGATTTAAGAAATTCTTTTTGAAAATATGCTTAAAAATCACCGCAGCAGGGAATGAAATTTAAAACAAATAAGACAATTTATCCCATACTTCCTATATATATATATTTGGTTTTTTTTGGAAAATGGCCAGGATATAAGCCGTTGTGTATTAATCTGTTCTTCCTATTGTTTGTCGATACTGCTACCCCTATTACATACACGTACATTTAGTATTTATTGTCATTTAATGACAACATCCGAGCACATTTTCGTTGTCAGCCATAAGATATTTTTGCCCTTCGTGCTAAGTATCGATTCTCTCTAAGACTTCATCAGCTGTTAATTTAGGCAGCAGTGAATCCGTGAATGATGGGTATTTTAGATCTCTCAGGTTTTATCAAATATTTACAACAACATACAAACATATGGCTATTTAGGGGTTACAACCCTACGAGCCGAATATAAGAATCTAAGTGGATTGCAAAAAAAGACATCAACAAAACAGTAAATAATATAGTATAATAAAACGATGATAACGTAATATCGTAAATATAACAAATTGTGAGTACTGGAGGCACACAACAGAAACGTATAAATATCGTAAGTTAAAGAGGCATAAACGCAAAGATGGGTGTTACATATATGCGGTAGGAAACCAGCCCTAACGAAGGGCACCTTTGGCCTTTACTGGAATTCATATACCAAAGTAATGATCAAAGTTAAATATTTACTTTGTAACCGAACCGATTGTTCGGCTTCTTCAGGGTCGATTTCGCTTTCGGAAGTTGGGCCTACAACGCAAGGTGGTTGGGATTAAAACAACAAAACAATTCGTTTGATACATCGCCTTTAACGGTTCAGGGGAGCTACATTGTTGATTGTTTGATAGGTGTACGTCATCGTTTCTAGGCTGCTTCAGTAATAAAGCGATACATACACGACACGTAAGCCTACGTGTACTATATGCTCCTGGGTGCCATTTTCACGATGATGTACAATGCACACCTGTAGTTCATGAGATCACGCATCCCTGCGAAATTTACAAATTATTGCCACGTGTGTGATCTGACATTCTCGTCGCTTTTTCCAAAAACAAAAAAAATCACCGCTATTACCATATTGCGACAACATCACTAACTACGATCTTCGATTGACGTCAATCAATAAAACCGAAAAATAATCTAGGAATTTACGGTGACGCATTCCAGGCATACCCGAACGGCTCCAGTCGTATCAAAAACGGTTTCGTTGTAACAAACTGATAAAACCTAGACCTGACTGCAATTACAAGATTTAACAGAACGAAATTTTTGAATCAAGAACTGGGCCAGTCGTAGGATTAATCACGAAGATAATAAACGCGACTTAATATTCATTTTCTTTTTTTAAATAGATACGCGTCCGTTTAACCATAAACGCCCCAATTTCATTTGGCAAATTTGGTACGCGCGACACCCCTCGACTCAACGATGGTTTAACAGTTTTACGACATTATGCTTAGCGGATACAGTCTGGACGCTTTCGAGGACAGACCCCGATGCTAACCTCGGGTGAAGTACACTAGGTCACCCCGACCGACCAAATGAGACCTGGTAGTGATAACCCTGGAAAACCAATTTGGGAAAACGTTAGGCCAACATCGTGAGAACTGCACCCTTCCCCCCCCCCCTAATGTACATGCTAAAAGCAATTCTTAGGTCAAGTTTCATAGTTGTTGTTTTTTTGAGACAGCATTTCTTTTACAAGATAAATTATTCATTAGGCATTCAATTGTTTATAGAATGTTATTTGGTCGATTGTCCAATGGTGAGAACAAATCGCATGTAGCGTGTCTAATGCAACGTTTTAGTTTTTGGTACTAATCTTCAATGGACATAAAAATACAAAAGCCCATCCATATGATCGTACATGTACTTACAAGCTTAGATACCTAAGAGTACTTGTTAAAAGGACCCTGGAGGAAATAATCCCAGAAGGTTTAACACCTTCTCTGGGATTTAAGTTTCCCCTGGGACCCTCGCATGTACTGAAGCTTGAAGGTACATGTACGATTATTTGGGTAGGCTTTTGCATTTTTTCGTCCATAGGATCAGGACCAGAATTAAGAAGATCATTCGGTGGAACCGAAAGATCTCAATCCGCATCTTTATCAGTGCTGGATCTGGAGCCAAGCTAATGATCTTACCTCATGACTCTGAACCTGTGCGAATTCATGGTTCGTTAAATTCAACGGATGAACAAACACACGCAGACATTTCGACCCTACGGAGTGGCTGCCCCGCAATAAACGAGATCATCTGGGTGTGACGAACCTGATGAAATCATCAGTAATCCGAATTCAAAAAGGCAGAATTTCTTTACCGTACAAATAATCAGGAAATTTTATCTCAAACCCAAATGAGTGACAACCGGATTTTGCATTTTTAAACGACCTTCGATTCACAGAATGTGTGAATTTCTCGGAAACAATTTTTATCCCGTAAATTCTTTTACCTTGCCGGGCGATGGTAAATTCGGTCGCATGCGCACACGAGAACTGTAAATATCTGGCATTTTCGTTTGCCTACCTACCAATTGCTAGGTAAAATCAAAAAACAGTAAGCAGAGAACAGACAGAGAAAGACAAATATGAAAACTAGGCCTAGCACGCTGGCCTTCGCCGCCGGATAAAGGCAGTTGGCTCGGGATTAACGGTCGGTTTTAAGGCCGTCGTTTGTAGTGCCCCCACTAGCGAGGGTCGAGTGGTCGATGATTTACGTCGGAAAAACGTCTCGTACGTACGGGGGGAATTTTAGGTTCTCTCCTCCGAGTCCTTGAAGAGCTAGAAATGCGATCGACTAGGCTTAACTAGGTTCGATTCTATGGAACGAAAAACCGAGGAATTTGGAATAGACGCCACCCTCGAACCCCTCCGACGTTCGAAAGCGATAAAAATCTGTTTCGGGGATGGCGAAAAATGCAAACGTCGAGAGAATTGATAGAGAAAAAGCGCAGTTTTGCATCCAGCTACAAGTTGGGACGACGAACGAGTTTTTAAAAATGGCTAACCACCCGAGAAAAAACTGGATTCGACGAAATAGAACGCGGATTTGGAAAAAAAAAAAGATCGGAACGTTGGAACACGACGCGGTCGCCATATTGAAATCGACCAAGTAAAAGACTAGAAGAAGAAGGATAAAAAAGACGGGTGAAATCTTACCACAATGTTGCTGCACATTGAATACCAGATTGACGATAGGCCCGAGAAATGTTTCAGGAATCCGTATGTGGAGTAGACTCCGCTCGCGCTGGATGCTCCCAAAGCGTTTGCTGCTTTCGATGCCTCCTCTACTCTCGCTACCCCCGACCGCCGCGCCCTCTAGCGGCCGACGCGCGAACTACGGGACGAGACGACGTCACTCGGTGTTCAAGTGGCCGAAGTCCAGAAGTAAAAGGGACGGAAAGGACAACTTGGATTGAAATGTAAATCTAAGATTATCATAAATCTTAATTTAGTGCTGCTGTGCTTTTTTTTAAATATGCAAATGCATATACTATTTATATGTGCAATAATTTGAAGGTGCATTACAAATTTTTTAAAAATGTATTAGCATATATATCCCACTCATTTTTCAAAGTAAAAATACACGAAATATAGGATGAAAATGTAAATTAAGAAATTCATGTATTATAAATATAATTAAGTGCTGCAGTGCTTTTTTTTAAATATATATTTTCAAAATAATTCTTTGATTTGAGATAAAATCATACGTCTCGGCCATTTAAAAAAAAAATCCAAATTTTTCAATAAAAATCCGTTTGCAAATTAATGAATTTCGGCCAATATTTCTCCCAGAAATAAAATTGCCGAGGGGAAAATAAGGATTTTAAAACCCGAGATAACGCATCGTAGATCTCGGCGACATTTCTAACCGAAATTTTCCTACAGATATTCAAAATTAATTTAAAGCCGTTGGGAAAAAAAAATTTGAAAACAACGATCAGAAATTACGGATTCTGGAAAAAAAAATGTCTGTGCAAATCATTAATTAATGCAACGAAGAAGGATCGGCACCTACAATTTATCGAAATACGTTCCGATTATCAAAAATGATGAAAATATAGGAAATATAGGATGTTTTCCTAAAAAAAAATGTAAAATACACGATAATTTAGCGAAAAATAGGAAATTGGGGTAAACGGTGTTGCACATTCGTCAGTCATTTTAATAATGACATTATTGTAGTTTCATTTTCAACTAAAAATTTACACAACTTACAAAGTCAACCGAATGAGAGAGATCCTCTTGGGAAGAATAATCCTAGGTCATTGTTGTTTTTTAAATGTTGACAATGGGCAATTGGACACAGGGGGTCTACAGCTATATTTGGGGGTTTCTAAGATTTCTTAAATAATTGTATGAAATATACAAGAGAAGCATTTATTGTTTTACGAGTATGAATGAATGAATTACGAGGGGGAATGGATTTGTTCGTAAAACATACTCCCAGTATCGTGTTGTCCAAAAACTAAATTCTCAATTAACTAAAAAGCCGCTTCAATGACCCGTAGACGTCCTTTTAGTGCACCGTAATCCGCTTAAAACTAGAATATACTGGGGATTCAAACGGACCAATAGAGAGCAGGAGCTTGTTTTTCGATTAATCTTTCCTGTCCTACGACTTGTATTCCGCCCTTTGGGCACCCAGGTGGCTTTTATAATTGCTGGAAGGCATAATCCATAAGCTGAAAAACTCCGATTGATTCCGTGTTAATTTTGATGACCGTCAGTCGTCTGAAATACGTGTAAAATTGCGAATAAAAATACGATTGAGTGAATCCGAATGATATTTTCTCAGGCAGCTCGATGGCAGCCACGCTTTTACTACTCAATAAAGACGAGGACACCGTCGATGGATCCCCGGAATCGATACATACACACATGAAACACACGGCACAAGCAATGGACGAATATTTTGTACAATCGCGAGGAGGATTACAGCGGCCGAAGGCAGGAATAGGAGAAACCTTTAAACAAACGCAAATGAGAAATGCAAAAAATGGGGGGCATCGGAATCTGGATACATTCGTAAGAAAAAAAAAGGGGGGGGGGAGGGAGGGAGAAGATGTGAACGAAAGGTTAAGGTGGGGAGGGGATGGGGACAAATAATAATAAATACGAATGAAAGCCAGCAAATGCGGCACGATGGACACACATTGGCGATGATAAAATGTCACTACCGGTAATTTAAAAACGAATTGAGGATCCGTGGACCCGAAAGCGCGCCCACGAGGTGGATATCCGACCGGCTTGGCACTCCTGTCAGTGAGTTTGATTCATTTTCTGGCAAAATCCGCAGACGTCGCAACCCCGAGTCTGGAAACGACGCTCGCGACAACGGTCAGTAGGAAATTTCGGTAGCGGAAGCTTCATTCTTATTTTACTGAGTACCGTACGCGTAACGTCGGTTGCGAAGAGAACCCGATAGCCACGGATTTTCAAGCCGATGAATAAAACAAGGACTCCGGAAGGGTTTAGATAAAGGCTATATCATTTGTTACGTAGTTGCGAAGTGAAATTTCCTGAAAATTACTCGAAAGATAATGAAAAAAGCACCCAACTTTTTTGAACGATCAAAACGAAACTTGGCTTTGGTATTTTTTTTTTTTTTTTAAAATGAGAATCTTGTAGGGTTTTTTTTTTTTTAAAAAAAAAGTTCGATGAAACTGACCTAACAATCGTTACCTTAACCAACCATTGGTAAACTCCTGTTCCTGTTGTTGTTTTCATGTATTAATTATTCATTATATCATTACCTCCCATAGTGAAACCGGTCAAGCATTCGATAAGCGTAGCTAAAGATCCGTCTTCGTCCTCCGTGATCTCCGTGGGTCTCGATTCGGAGGGACGCATCAAGACCGTTGCGGTTCAGCCCGTCCCGCGTTTTCAACAACACCGGTCAAAGGAAAATCCGTCGTCGGAAAAAGAAACTTCCACACGCTGAACCTCGTGAAAGAAGTCGGCCAATCGTTGCTCATTGATCATCCTCATCCGAATCGGCTAAAGTCACCCGGTCCTTGACGGGTCGTGCCGCGGGCACCAGACAAATCCACCGGCTGCATCCCTTACACCGCACAACGGGAATGAAGGCTGCGAAGCCGCGTATTTTGTTCGCTCCCAGGATCCGCGGAGTCGAAACGTCGAGTAACGCAAAAGGTTTCCGCGAAACCCGGTCTACTACTCCTTGTCCCTGTGCCGGACCCGGTCCTTGTCCCGGTCCCTCCGGTCTTCCCTGTCGCTGCTGCTGCTCCGGTCCCGGTCTCTGCGTCCTCGGTCCCGCTTATCGTCCCTCTCGCTGCTGCTGCTGCTGCGGTCTCGGTCTCTCCGGTCCCTGCCGCGTCGATCGTCTCTGTCGCAGCTGTTGCTGCGGTCCCTGTCTCTCCGGTTGCCCCTGCGGCCCCAGTCTCGGTCTCGACCGCGATCCCGCTTCCTTCCGCGGTCCCTCTCGTCCCTGTCTTCCCGGTGCCAGTCCTTGCGGTCGTCTTTGTCCTGGCCACCCCATTCTCCTCCTCCAGCTCCTCCTGGGAAGTTCGCGTGGTTCTCCCAACTGCCGCGTGGTGCACCCTGCCAGCGCCCCCTACCCCTGCCCCGGAACCTGGGTCCCCCGCCTCTCCAGTCCTGCTGCTGACCTCCTCCTACTCCACCTCCTCCTCCTCCTCCTCTGTTGTTCGATGGCCAGAAATTGCCACCCGCGGTTGGAGGGGGGAAAGGAGGGGGCGGAGCGAAGGGGGTGAACATGGGCCTGGGGATCCCGAAGCCCGGAGGAGGACCCGTGAACGCTGATGAGGGAACCACTCCGGGAATAAAGTGCGGAGGAGGGACGGGGTAGGCCACCATCTGCGGGACGGTCGACGCCATCTCGGAGGCACCCGCGTCCTCCGCGGCGTCCTCCACTCCCGGAGGACGAAGCTCCTTGAAGGCCTGGATCTCGGTCGGGATGTTCAGCTTTATTTTTTTGGGGCCCTGGGGTTTTATGGGCACGCTCTCGAAAGGCGAATCTTGTTCTCTGGCCGAAGTTGAAGCCGCTTTGGGGCCTGGGGCATTGGGGTCATCTTTGCGATCGATCGCGGACTTGGGGCCAGAGCCGGGACCGGACTCGGCCGTTGGAACGGCATCGCTCGGCAGGGATTCCGAGGGAGCCGCCGGTTGCGCCGGTGGCAGATCCTCGAACTGCTTCAGGGCGATGGCCATGAGCTCCGCAGCCGACAGAGACCCTATAGTGCTCTTGCTTGCCGACTCCTGCGCTTTCAGGCGAGGGTCCTTCCTCTTCAGCCGAGGATCGGACTGCTTCTGCTGGGACGGAGCGCTCTTGTCCGCGTCCGCCGGTTCCGCTTCGGGGAGAACCGCCTTGGGCTCTTCGGGGTTTTCCGTCTGCGACTGGTCCGCGACCGGCGACTCCTCGATCACCGAGAAGTTCTTGACGATGGGATCCTCCATCAGTGGATTGATTATCACCGGATCGCTGGGAACGGGAATGTTTGCCACTCCGGCGGCGGAGGAGCCACTGCTCCCTTGCTTCTTGATGCTCTCCAAGATCTCCTGCAGGTTAGGCGGCAAGGAGATGCTGCTCGTGTCCGGCAGTTTCAGCGGAGTCTGGATCAGAGCGTCCAAGCCGCCGCCCCCCTCGAGGGGGGGAGTATACGAAGGCGAATACGCAGCCTCAGACGTGACGTTCTTCAGGCTTCCCAGGGCCGATTTGGCCGCTTCGGAAGCCGCGGAGGTCAGCGGCAGGGACGGCGCTTCGAGGTGTCCGATCGCGAAGGGCATGAAGGCCTGGGCCGTGACCTTGGTCGCGATCTGCTGCTTCTGCATCTCCAGCTGCCTCTTCTGCTCCTCCACCTTCTGCGTGAGTTCGATGAGCAGTTGCCGCTGCTGCTCCAGGTTGGTCGCCGTGGCGATGGAGGCCAGCACGGTGGTCGTGATGCCGGTCGGATTGGAGCTCATGGAGATCTGGTCGATGAGCTCGCTCACGCTCTGCGACGACACCGAGCCGGAGAGCAGGCCCGGGATGATCGTCTTGGACATCTTGGCCGCTTCCTCGGCGGCCTCCTCGGGGTCGTACGGCTTGTCGTCGTCGTCGTGTCCGGGCGAATACGGGCTGCTGTTGTCGCCGCGCTCCCGCTTCTTGCCCGCCTGTTCCAAGGGCGGCGTGAACGAGGGCTCGTACGGAGAGGAGCCGTCTTCTGCCTTCTTCTTCAGGTCGACCAGCGGAGGCGTGTAGGACGGCTCGTAGGGCACGTCGGTCTCCGCCTTTCCGGCCAGGTCGAACTTCACCCGCTTGGCCATCTTGGCGTCGATCGCGGCGGCGTCGCTGTCGTTGCTGATTTCCATGCTGTCCGTCGAATTCAACACCCTACGAATTGAAATTTTTCTTTTAGTCAAACTAAAAGTGGAAGAAAAAAAGAGAAAAAAGAAAACAAAAGCCATCGTGATTAGTGCGGGTTTTTTTGTTTTAAAGCAGTGCTTACGCTAAAACTTCACTGAAATTGAAAACTACACTCTCGTACATTTTCCATTTTTATCAACGAGATTAGAAATGTATCCAGGGTGGAAAACAATTTCCGAGATTTAAAAAAAAAATCTCAGACCATTTTTAGATTCAATTTTAGGATTATTTCAGGATATTTTTGTTTTGTTTCAAAAAGTAATACTTTTTAGGATGCATTGTTTTATTCCTCGTTCATGTTTTGTTTTTAATACAAGGATTACATTAGTTTTGATCATTCTTTTTTGAATAGGGCAGCTTCGACGTTTTAATAAATGCAATTAATTCAACAGGATTTGTAATAATCTTGAAGCATTTATAAACGTTTTCAATGTTGAATTGTCGAGCAGTTTTAGGACTATTTTTTTAAGAATATTTGAGGACATTTATGACCTTTTTTATTTGTTTTAATACTTTTTTTTTGTTTTGAACTTTAAGGACTTCAAACCAAAAAACCTAAGCAAACCGTGACAAAATAGCATATATCGGAACGTACGATTTCTTGGATTTGGTCGTTTTTCCAGCAGCATCCTTCGATCCCGCTTTCCTCTTGCCCCGATGGCGGATGATCACTCCCAGTAACATGTGCGGACGAACGTCGTCCAGCCCTGCAAGGATAAAAGCCGGATGATTAAACCCTCTCGTCCCGAGCTTCGTAATTTTCAACGAACCCGCGTTCACACTCACCGGGTCCCTCGAACGGAAGCAGAGTGGACGGAACCGAGGATTCAGCGGACAGAGGAAGAATGTAAAAGTCCTTGATCATTCTGGACGAATTCCCGACGACCCCGAATCGGTTTCGGCTGCTCAAGTACGAATAGAACGAGACGTACGAAACCTTCTCTTCCTCGTTGGCGGGGCTGAAGCGAATCACCAGAAATTCCTACGAAAAAAACGAAACGTTTAGTCGAAATTATGCCCCGAACGACTATTTTTCAATGAAAAAAAAATAATAGGAAATGTAAGATTTTTTTCCTCAACAAATGTAGGATAAATCCACATCTTATTCGTTTTAAATTTCGTTCGCTGCCGCGGTGATGTTTTAAACATACTTTCAAAATAATTCTAAAATGAAAATTCCCAACTATTTTTCACAAAAAAACGACTGAGGAATATCAAGTAATGGAACGCTTTAGGCACAAAAACCATTTCTAGATTAAAATTCGGTTATGGATGAACGATTCCGAAAAATTAAATTATGAATTATGGATTTTGCCGTATGATTATTCGCTAAAGAAAGGGTACTGAGGAATATACGTTTTTTAAAAAAATAAAAAAACACGTGATTATCAACCCGATATTTTTGGTCAAATTCCTGTACGAAATTTGCTTAGAAATATCACGAATTAAAGGAGACGAAGAAACGATACGTACAATTCGTCAAAATCTAAGAAAACGTAAATAATGACTTCATAAAAATGATTGATATATAGGAAATATAGGATATTTTGCTAAAGCGTAGGAAAATATAAGATAGTTAAATAAATAAAAAAAGGAAATAAAAGTAATTATAGTGGAAAGCACTTCGAGATTCTGAGACGATACGAATTTACGGACGTAGCCCATAAACGACATCGCGAGGCCTGCGCTTACTTTATTTCCGGATTGCTTCACTTTGCTCAAGTAATCCCACACGGTGTTCGGCGCGATGCGGCCACACACCTGAATGGTGTCCGGTATGTCCTGATAAAAAAAGGAAGAAACGAAATCGAAAGTCAACGGAAACTCAAGATGGACGATTGCGATGGGAGACGGCGGACGGACTGACCTGTCCGAGAAAATCCGTCGGTCCAGACACTTTGTAGGCGTTCGTGACGAATTTGGCCACGTCTTGCATGGTGATGAAACCTTTCCAGACGGATGGATGGGCCTTGGAGTCGTCCGACTGGCTCGGCTCCGCGGAATCCGGAGAACTGCAATGTTCAAACCGAGAGAACGAAGCTTTTATAACGTTTTCGGCAGTCTGGATTGTCCATCCATCCAAACAAGCAATAATGCGTTTTTATAAAAACGCCACGAGACCTCCTTGACATCAGAACATGCCGACTAAGCATTTTAAAAACCAGATACAGCGATTCAAACAATTAAGCTTTTGGAAGGGTGTTCTTCCTCCAACTGAAGACTTACCGGTGTTTTTTCCACCAAAATTTGCTTTCAGAGATGGTTATTTTGAAATGGACACGGCAAACGTATTCACCTGCATCGAGACGGCGAAGAGGTTCAACGCTTAATATTTCGTGACGTTTACGGAGTTCTCGTGGAATTTACCGTTTACGTTGACGGATGACGATGATGACAGTTAGGCTTTTCATTCTCCATTTTTTTACCAATTCTTAACCGATCCAATTTTCAGAAGTCAATAACGAGACCCAGTGTTCAGTCAGGTGAAGGGATTTTCCCAGGGACATAAAGACTAGAAGCTAATCGTGTAGTTCATGAAGCTTAAATAACAGGCGGCGACAAATGCCTTTTTATTTTAACCTGAGTCGGTGGCAGGATTTGCGGGTGTGATGGACACCCTCTCGGCAAGCGTGTGACCCCCGTACCACGTGCGCTCGCAAATAACGTCAATTTCAACAACTAGATCCGTATTTGACCGGCTCGTGTCGATATCGAAAAATACATACCCATCTGATATTTTTCTTTGGAAAAGAACTCTGAATTAACGATCTGATAGCGCATTGCTAAGCGAACGATGCATTAAACCGCAGTTTCGATCAACTATTTGAAACGCGGATCGCGTATCGCAGACACGGTTGATCCGTATATTTTCCCTTACTAAATCAACGAACCAATTGAATGGATCAAATGACACCACGCTGAAACCGATCAAGCAGTGAAAATGCGAAACACTTTGATCAGTCGCACCCGATGCACGGAATGCGAAGGAACGTGGCCAGCCCCTGATGTCAAGTCTGGTGACGAGATCTTCCCAACAAGAGACATCAACAGCCAACGATGCTGGAAATCACGAAATGCTACTCACCAGGACGTTCGCCTTCCTCTCACGACAACATTTGGCGACGGAAACTTAACACGTTCACAAAACGTTGCTAAATAATTTGTGTCTAACCTAGATCTGAAGTCCAGATTACCGATTAAAATTTGAAATCGGCAACGAATTTCAACGTACCTCGCAAAAAAAATGTTACGACTCGCACGATAAAAAAAAACACACAGCTTTCATTTGTCCGTTTAACGGTCGATAAACACGACAATAAGAGTGAGGATAAGTCGGGCGATAGCGCATTAATAAAGACGTAATAAATATATTTGACCAACCTAATGTCGACGGTTGACGACGGTTCCCTATCGGTGTCGCGACCGCCGGTACTAATTTTCTGTATTCGGACTTTCTTATTTTTTTTATTTGCGATCGAGTCCTTCGACTTCCCTTTCTTGCCGCTGACCTCCTTCGTCTTCTCTTTCCTCTCGTCGCTCTTGCCTCTCTCTTCCCGGTTCGCTTTCACCGATTTCTCTTTGGTTCCCGAGCCCGTCGACTTCTGTTTCTCCTTCGAGTCCTGTTTCTTCGGCTCCCCGTCCTTCGCCTTCAACCTCTCCTCGCCGTTTTTCTTCTTCTTGCTCTTCTTCTTGTCGTTCTCCTTGTTCTTTTCCTTCTCCTTCGTTGGCTCGCCGCTCCTTCTCGAGCCATCTTCCTTCTCCGCTTCCAAGTCCGCGCCCGGTTTCTTCTCCTGGTCCGCCTCGGCACCCTCCTCCCGCGCTCTGCCTTCCGTCGCCACCGAAACGGTTTCCTCGTCGCTGTCTCCCTCGTCCTGGCTCCTAGACTCCAGCGAGATGCTCTTGGCGATGCGCGCCTTCTTCGGAGGGGGATCTCCTTCCGAAGGAGCCAGCATCTTCCCCGTGCAGATCTTGCAGTTGAGGTCGAACAGGTGGGATCGGTGGGCGTCCGTCGTGTCCACCAGCATGTTGGCCAAAGGATCGCCGGCAGTGTCCAACTTCATCTTTGGTTTCTGCGAGGATTAGAAAAAAAAATGATAAAAACAACCCCTTTATGGAACTCCATTCTACTGGTCGTTTTTTCTTGCGTGCCCATTCGACGTTGGAATGAATGTTCTTCCAAAAGGACCTTTGTGCCTTAAGCTGCACGAAATTCAATTTTACGATGTCACCCCATTGAGGTGGCAATCACCGAATAATTTTGGGTTGATGGATTACACCCCCCCCCCACCCCACCACATCACACGCTGCTATTAGGGTACCGAGTTGAATTGAACTGAATATATAATATTTGCATACGTATACTTTCTCAAGAATCTTAAAACTATGGTCTGTGTATAACGAGAGTATCAGGGGGAATTCAAACGGACCAATGGAACGAGAGTTGCGGTTGCACGGTTAATTCTTGCTGTCCTTAACCGCCACTCGTTCCCGCGTGGTTTTTTGATGGAAGCCATTTTCGATTTCCCAACCAATAAGCTGAATATTTATGATTAAGGCTTCGGCTACTCTTGTTATAAAGGGACCATAGCCAATGGTTTTCGTCTTCACTGAACAGTTCCTCGCAGATGCCAACCGGGAACAAAGTTTTAGCTACATGTATAAAGATTCAACTGAACTCCGAGTACCCTTTCAATCGCAATAATCCACGAGTCCAATCATCAGTCGGGAAAAAACCCGATAAAATACAATTTATTTTATTAAAAGGTATTTGTGATATATTATTCGTATATATACGAAATTCGGCCAATTTGGGTATATTTTCAATATATGGATAATATATTCTCCGGGTGTATTTTTAAAATCCCAGTTTATTACAGACGGACATCGAGTAATTTGTACGGCAGGTTGGAACAGTGGCATGTAGGGGTGTGCCCAGTGGCAGACCCCCTTTCGCTTTTCGATACATGGATAATATATTCCAAAATATATTCTCAATGTATCTTTTTTTTCCATACGGAGACTACTCGCGTTCAATATACTCACATCTGAGAATCCGACAGCATCGTCGTCGATCTCGATTTCTCCTTTGTGCGTCTTCTTGATGATCGCGACGTGTTGCTGCAGTTGCTCCTCTTGCTCGCGCTTTATCATCTCCAGGGTCTGGAAAAAAGACGGAGCGCATCTCGCGGTTAGTAAACACAGAGCGGACACCGGGCGATTGCCGCGACGCTCGTATGAAACGTGACTAACGTGTTTGGTTTCTCTTTCACGCCACATGGCGAGCTCCTTGGAGGCCAGCTCTTCCGGGGTCATGCGGACCAGCCTGTGGGGAGAAATGGTGCCTCGCAATATCTTCCGATAAAGACCCTGCAAACGACAGAATCGAAACTGAAGGGATGCCCGCACGATAATATTGAGGGGGGAAAACAAAATAACGACGCAACCGTATTTCTTACTGGATTTCTAACGTCCTTTATGTTGAACATGAGGCTGCGATACTTCGCCTTGTATTTCGTTCCGACGTCGCTGAACAATTTGAAGAGTTCGTCCTCGATGTGAAACGCAATTTTGATTATCGATTCGGTGGACATCGAAGCATCCTCCGTATCTTTGATTCTACGCAAACGACAGAAAGTTAAGATTCAACGAGTTAAGATTGTCAAAACCGAAGAAAACGTAAATAATGATTCCATAAAACGATTAAGATATTGGAAATATAGGATTTGTAGGATACACTGTACGTCTCAAATTGATACGCGCGGTTGGTTCTCGTCGTATATTTCAAACCGATCCAATTTTCAGGACCAGCCGGACTTACCTGGACACGAGGACTTCGTTCAAGGTGGTGCGCACATTCTGCCTTATGGGTTCCGGACTGGGCGGCGTGGGTGGAGGCGGAGGAGTTTGCGGCGGCACTTTCGCCTCCGCGACACTCTTGGGTGCGGCTTTGGTTTCCCCGACCGCTTTGCTTCGTGCCTCCACACCGAACAACGATTTGGCTTTGATTTCCGCGGGCGATTTAATTTTCAGATCGGGCAGCAGAGGCTTGCCCACGATCCTTCCTTCCAACGGTGGCTTGGGTTTCGTTTCCAACAAGAGCTTAGCCCTCAGATCGGCGCTGGGTTTCGGCCTCTGGATTGCCAGCATCATCCTGGCCTTGACGTCTGACCCGGGTCTGGCAGTTCTCGGATCCACGTGCGGCTTGCTTTTAGCCGCCTCCGCGGGAGGCTTTTGATGCGACGGATCGACGGCAGCTTTTCTTTCCTCCGACTTTTCCGTGCTGGGCGTCCTGGAAAGCGCGGCCTTCAACTTGGAAATCTCCAGCGGATTCTCCACTGGCATAGGCTGAGCGCTTATCAGCTTAATGGTTTTCCCTGAAAAAATAAAAAAATAAAATAAAACGAAAGTACGGCGCAAAGACGTGTTTGAGCGAAACGAATAGCGCGTAATTCCACGACGTAACACGTACGACACTTCACTACGATAAATGTTATATCGTAACATATCCCATTGAAAGTATCGCAGGGGGGTCCGCAGATGTCCTATCCTTGCTTTTCGTAACACTTAATGAAATTTAGCATTAGAAAATTGACATCTGATCACTTTAAAATCCTGAATATCAGATGAGTCAACTCAAAGAGAATGTCATTGAAAAAGAATCTTACAGACCCAATCACATTACCTATCGTTTGGTACGAAGAATATAAATCCTTTGAAACATATTCTTTACCAATTAAAATTTTTGAGCGAACACGTCGCAGTTTGCAATTCGGGCCGGAATTATCCCAAAAATTCGCCCGGAGAGCGTTGCGGCTAGAAGGCAGCATGGACAGACGTGTCAAATTAAATATTCTGAGCTAAGCAGTTCAACTATATCAACGCCGAAGGTGAACAATTTCGAAAAATTACGAATTTTGCCGTATTATGTATAATAATTCGCTAAGGAATAGTACTGAGGAAATTTACGGGGTTTTTTTTCAACCTTGATTCTCAAACCCAATATTTTGTGTCAAATTCCAGCACAAAATTTGCTTAGAAATATGACGAATTAAAAAGGAAACGAAGAAATGATGCCTACAATTCGTCAAAATCTAAGAAAAACGTAAATAATGACTTCATAAAACGATTAAAATATAGGAAAATATAGGATATTTTGCTAAAATTTAGATAAAGATAGGTTTATTAAAACAAAAAATAGAAAATATAGGATTTATAGGATGCCTGGGACGCCTAGAATAGGTGGCCGTTGGACACTGGTTGGTAGTTGGTCAGCAAAGTGTTACAATTTGCGGGTGGGGGCTCTTGAAACGATCTGAAATTACGTTAAGTAAGGATTCGAACGGTTCCCTGACGACACGACTTACGTTGTTGCATCAGTTGCGGAGCGACAGTACGAGGCAGAGCGACTGAAGGCAAGTGCAACGACCTCGGGACTGGAGGCGCATGCGCTGTCCTAGGTGGTGGAGGCGGCGGAGGTGGTGGCGACTGAACGGATCTCGGTGGTGGTGGAGGAGGCGGTGGAGGCGACGACTGGACGGGTCTTGGAGGAGGAGGTGGTGGCGGCGGAGGGGAGTGCACCGACCGCGGCGGTGGCGGAGGAGGCGGCGGCGGTGACTGAGTCGCAGCCTGGGAGGCAGGAACGAGTCGAGCGGGAACGGATGTGGCTCTGGGATGCTGCGAAGGCCGCAGCACCTCGAACGTCGGGTGCTTCTTCAACCACTCGGTGAGGGTCTGCTCCGTGGGGGCTCCGAGGCCTTTCATGATCCTTCCGGTACGCCTTTCTATCACCGGGATTCGGCCAATCTCCATGGGATTCCTCGGCGGCTCCGGCCTCTGTAATTGCGATTCAAAGCGCGTGAATGCATTGTCGGATAATTCGGTAAAAAGTGTTAATCCAACCTTTCGCGAACCCGGTACACCGCTGTCCAAGAATTGAAATTTAGGACTTTTTTAGATGAAATTTTAGGACGATTTAAGATTTTTTTTTGCAAAGTGTATTATTTTTAGATGCATTGTTTTATTCAGGGTGGCAAACGACTGTTTTAGATTACATTTTAGGTTTTTCATTCTATAAAGATAATATTTTAAGGATGCATTATTTTATACCTTATACCTTAGTTTTGATCGATTTATTTTTGACGAGGCAACTTTAACGTGCAATGATTTCAATTAAGGTAGTGTTGTTAAACACGATGCACAGGGTTTGTGATAATTTCAAACAAGTATAACGGTTTCAATGTCGAAAGTGTTAAGCCGTTTTAGGACTTATTTTTAAGTACTTTTATAAGACTTTTAGGACTTGTTTGCCACCCTGTTACAAACAACCTCATTTAAATTATAAAGGATCAATTCCAAATCCTCGTCCAAACAAATTTAAAAAATCCCGTATAAGTAGCGGTCGTGTGTCGAGGCAGGAGTGTACTTATACCCAGGGTGGCAAACAATATCCGAGATTTGAAATTTCGGATTTTTTAGGACTTCCTCAGATTAAATTTTAAAACCATTTCAGGATTTTTTTATCCTCAAATGGTAAAACTAAAGGATGCATTATACACCTGTGCGTTTAATATAATAATACAATAATAAAATTATCATTGAGCAATGTTTTTCAACAGGGCAACCTCTACATTCAATAAATTTGAGAACAGGGTTTGTAACAATCTGAAAAAAATATCAATGTTTCAACGTTGAATTTCAATTTGTTAAGCTGTTTTAGGACCTTTTATTTTTTTATTTTTAGTACTTTTAAGGACTCGTTTGCCACCCTGACATCGCGAGTTTAGCATTTTTCGACAGCAAAGCTGCCGAGGAACGAAGAAAAAAAAAATTTCGTAGAGGAATCTCGCGTATTACCCTTTGCGCAGTCTGCTGCAACTTCTCTTTGTCCTTACGAGATTCGTGCGCGTGCCTCAGGATGCACTCGTTCCCGCAGAAGATGGAGTTGGGCCGAGCGTTGCGTCCGCAGCCCATGAGACACTGTTGAGGCGGCTTATCTTGGAGCGCGGAAGGCCGCGGCAGGCCCGCCGCCATCGCCTTCTTCGTGGCTTCGAGCGGCAGGAGGCCTTTAGCGGCGGGAGGTGGTGCGGGTGGTTGTTGCAGAGGAACCGCTCTGTGCTGCGGCTTAGCGTCCAACCTAGTAGAATTTTCCACGTGTTTCTTGGGCATTCTTTCCGCTGCTTTGGAAAGCGGTTTTCCGTCTCCTTTGACAGCGGGTCTCTCCGCCGTCGGCAGCCTGGGGTCCGCTTGAGACCCGGGTTTAATCTCGCTTTTCCCATCCTTGTTTTGATCTCGGGCTAAAACGCGCGTCGTGATCGAGGAAATAAAAATCAGTCACAGGTTTCAAGATGTCGCGCGCGCAAAAGGTATTTGAAATTCGGTTCTATCGGGATTCTAACAAGGATGTGCGATACGGTTTTTTAGGCACTTCGTAAAAATTACCGGAATACATCGAGAAAGATTCTTCACCTTTTGTGCATTTCGGGCAGACCCATTCTTTACCCGTCTTTTCGAGTTCGCGTCCTAGCTTCCGGGTTATTCCGACGCAAGAACCGTGAAACCAGTCTTCGCATCCATCGCAGTTGATCATGAATCTGAAACATACGATTCGACGGCTTTAAGCGCATCCGTAGGTCAAAAGGTTTTTTCTAACGCTTAGGGTACGCGTTTTTGATTTGGCCTTGTACGAAATCGAGTGGGAAAACATCCCATAAAATTATACATGCCTAACCAACTGACCAGCATTAAAACGCAATAAATTCGTTACCTTGACAATTTCATGAATACGAAAACTTGGTAATAATTAACATTCAAGAGAAAACTAGCGGCACATGCCTGTCATTGTGGGGCTGTTTACAAATGCACCACAGTCGGTCCGGATCGTCTTCCGAGCACCAACTCGAGTCCGACGAAGACGAATCGTCGCCCGAATCAGAGGAATCGGAATCTTCGGAATGTGCGTCTTTCGTCTTCTCGGCCCCTCTTCCTGCGTTTCGAAAATAATAGAAAGAAAACAAAATCTTATGAGAAGTTCAGCAGGGCAAAATCTATTTTCATTAAAATATCAAAAAAAAAAAAAAATTCGAAGATAAATCCAATTGAAATTTACTCTGATCTTTTGGGGTGTTTTTTTCCCTTTGTTCCCTGGCGGATTTTGGGCTACATTCTGTGTATAAGTGCTGCTAATCAAGATGACATCTTTTTTTTAAATAAAACCCAGGTAGAAAATGATGCCTTTTAGTGCTTAGGGCACCTTTCATTTTAATCGCGACTCAAGATTCCCCCCCCCCGACTTTCCCTGACAATTTTTTATCATCCCTGACTTTCCAGGACCTCACGAACCCTGCATAACGAGATCAACGGCATTCATCCTTACGAGCTCGGAGTTCCATAAGCGGATTAGACTGAGAAGGTTCGCACACACGTATAACCCACCCATTTTTGAAAGAAAAAATATAGGAAACACAGAATTTTTTTACCGATAAATATAAGAGAAAATGTAAATCTAATTTAATTTAGTGCTGCAGTGGCTTTTTTTAAAAAAAAATAATTCTAATGTGAAAATTCCCTGAAGTTTTACTAGAATTGTCGTCAATTTGCGCCAAATTCTTTGACTGCGGATGAAATCTTACGTCTCGGCCATTTTAAAAAAAAGTGGAATTTTTTTTTTTTAAAAAGAGTCCATTTGGAAATTATGAATTTTGGCCTATTATTTCTCCCAGAGTAAAATTGCCATGGAATGCAAAGTAATGGAATATTGTGGGAAAATAAGGATTTTAAAAACGAGGTAACGCGTCGTAGATCTTGGCAAAATTTTCTTAGAAATGCTCAGAATTAATGGAAAGCCGTATAGAAAATTTTTTGAAAACAAAGATCAGAAATTACGGATTCTGGAACAGATTTCTGTACAAATCATTAATTAATGTAACGAAGGATCGGTACATACAGTTCATCGAAATACGTTATAGGTTATCTAAAATGATGAACATATAGGAAATATAGGATATTTTCCTAAAAAATAGGAAAATATTGGATGATTTAGCAAAAAAATAGGAAAATATTGGATGATTTAGCAAAAAAATAGGAAAATATTGGATGATTTAGCAAAAAAAATAGGAAAATATAGGATAATTTAGCAAAAAAATAGGAAAATATTGGATGATTTAGCAAAAAAATAGGAAAATATTCGATGATTTAGCAAAAAAAATAGGAAAATATAGGATAATTTAGCAGAATATAGGACAAATAGGATAATTTAGCAGAATATAGGACAAATAGGATAATTTAGCAGAATATAGGACATATAGGACATGCCCGTACACGTGGACGCGACTCTCGACACGTACCTCTCTTGCCAGGCCGTTCCTTTCTTCGCTGTTTCCCGTGCATTTTATCCTTTCGAACGGACTTCGTGGAAACTGTTTTCTTGCCCATCTTCAGAGGTCGCCTTCTGCCTTCTCTGGGCGACCCCGAACCAACCCTGGACAGCTGCTGCTTCCGCCTGCTCTCCGAATGCGCACCGACCTTGTGCTCGCCAGCGCTGGTCACGGCCGCGCTTTCGGCTCCGAGCATCGAAGAGGCTTCCTCCTTGTCGATTTCGTCCGAAACGGGAGATCCGGCAATTTCCAGTATCTGCAAGCTTCCGTCCTGCTGCTCGCACTCCACGGTGAAGACGTGGCCGTCGCTCTTGTGCACGTACGCCTCGTCCTCCATCGCGGCACCGCCCGCCAGAGCCTGCAGGTGGCCGTCGTCCAAGTTGGTTCCTCCTTCGGCGCGTTCCACCACAACGGGCAAGTGTTCGACCAACGCCGGCGCCGGCAAATGTTCTTGTCCGGCCGGCCTCGCCCGCTCTTCCGGAAGGCTCGCTCCACGCGAGGAGGAGTCCATGGAACTGCCGTCGTGCTTCGCGTCCTCGTCGATGCTCTCCGACCTGCTGCCGGAGTCGATCTTTTTCATTCGGTCCGGTTTGCTGAAGAGGGCCGGCTCGAACATGTCTATGAGGCGACCGGGAGGCTTGCGGTTTTCCCTCTTGGGATACGACTTCCGGGTCGGATCCAGCTTGGAAGAACCGTCTTTGGAGAACGGGGAATCCTAAGAATAAAAAGAATAGAAAATGTGAGTAACGTTTCTGGGCTACTTCCGATTCGCATTGATAAATGCATCCACCATTAATAATCGTTATTCTCATACGTCTTCGTATTAATAATTGGTCACGGAATCACGGAGATATATATATTGATTTTTGAGCTTAATCGTGTAATTTAATCTGTAGCTCGGACAGTCCACAAAGAAAGTCCATCTCGAAATCTACTTTTTATTAATATATTTTTATATTCATGAATATAAATACATAAATGAATATTAGTGCATAAATATATTCGTAAAAAATGGATTTTGAGATGGACGTTCCTTTTCGGCCTGTCCCTGTTGCAAATATCGTCCGACTGATGCACGGAGATGTCATAATGACACTTCTTACGCGCGTGTCATTTCAACGTTAAATGATTTTTTTAATTTTTAATCCAAAAATGACTCAATTTTCGCGTAATATGATGGGGTCGCGGATCTTACATTTTTTTTTGGCCCGCACCAAATAATCTCACCCATAATCTAAGATTTAGGTTAAAAAAATATTTTCGAAGTAATTCCAATGTCAAAATTCCCTCGAAGTATTACTAGAAGCGTCAGTAATTTTTGCGGAATTCTTTGATTAGAGATGAAACGTCAAGACTATTAAAAAAAAAAAATCCATTTGCAATTTTTTGAAAACAACGATCAGAAACTACGGATTCTGGAGCAAATTTCTGTGCAAATCATTAAATTAATGGAACGAAGGATCGGTACCCACGTTTCATCAAAATACGTTATAGGTTATCAAAAAATAATGAAAAGATAGGAAACACAGGATGTCCTAACATTGGATAACACATTTAATAATTAAACTGTTATTTTAAAAATTATTTTAAAATGAGGATCGGAATCAGCAGTTTATCGAAATATAAGAAAACGTAAACGACGACTGTCTAAAATGACGAAAATATAGAAAATATAGGATGTTTTAATAAAATATAGGAAAACGTAGGATACTTTAGCGGAATTAAGGAAACATAGGATGTGTCTGGGATGCCCGTTCCGTTCGTATGAAATTCAACATTCATCGACCTACCTTCTTCAGTCCATCGGAGAGCCTTCGCTGGACGACCCGACCGAAAATATCGTCCGTGTTCCTCTCTTTCCTAGCAGGCTGCTCCGGCTTCGTCGGACTGGCCATGGGCGTTTTGGGTTCCTCGGCCGCGTTGCCGGCATCCCTGCTTTCGTCCTCCAGGGATTTGGCGTAGCTCGTCTCACAAGCGCCACCTTCCGGGGGATTGGGACCGACAGAGAACGAGTCGTCGCATCCCCCTTCCATGCGGCTGACCAACGTCTCCACGGATTCGAAAGGCGGTAGATTATAACGAGCCGCGTTCGACTCGTCGCGCGTCGACAGGGAGCCATCCTCGGAGATGCGGCTGTCGCTCGCGCTACGGCTTCCAGGATCCGCTTCGCTCGCGGACGATTTCGACCGCTCCTCCTCGGCCGTGTCGTCGTGCGGCTGCTGCAAAGCAGAAGTGTCCGCTTCTTGCTTCGGGGTGACGGATTCGCTTTCCAGCGCTTCCGGCAACGGCGACGGAGCGGGCTCGTTCGGCGGTTTGGGCGCTTCGGCAGCCTCGCGTGGAGCAGACGGCGCAACGGCCGATGGAAAACTAGGAAACTGGCCGGCGAAGACTGCCAAAGGCAACGCGAGAAGGCTTTCGGTGGCAATGTCCGAGGCCGTGCATTGTCCGGTGGGTTCATTCGGCACGTCACCGCGGGACTCGTCCGGGCGCTGCGGCGGCGACGATGGCAGAGTTTCGGTGGGCTCTCGAGAAGACGCGTCCTCCTCCTTGACTCGCAGCGATGCGCAAGGAGCGTTTTCCGCGAGTGCGGGAGTTTCCGTAGGGAGTTGAGGCAAGGGAGCCGGAGCGGTTTGAGGATCCGGTTCGCGGGCCGGTATCGCCTCCGCCGCCGCGCCCGGTTCGGCTTTCAGAGCGGTTTCTTCCAGCTCCTTCTGTCGCTGCAGCTCTTCCAATTCGCGCCTTTGCAGCTCGGCATTTTCCGCCTTGATTTTCTCCAGCTGTTCCCGTTCCATCTTCTCGATCTGCCTCTGGGAGCGCCTGACCGGAGACGTCACCAATTCCGCCCGCTCCAGGGAGGAAGTCAGCGTCCAGCTCTTGGCGCCGTCCGAGACGTCGTCCTCCGTCTTGGCGTCATCTCCCGTGGCGGCCTCGTCGGACATCCGCAGGTCGGCTTCGTGCGGAGAAGGGAGCGGCGCGATGCAGTACGCGTGGTCCAGTCTTATGGCGCGTTCGATGAACGCCATGTCCAGGTCCCCTTCGACGAGGATCTCCGCCGCCATTTCCACCTCGACCTCTTCCACCAGGAGGTCAGGACCGACGACGTGGATCGGCACGCCGGAAGAATCGAACACCTGGAGGAAGTCCACGCCCGACTTGTTGCCCATCATCTCGATGTTGGCCCCGTTCATCATGAAACTCAAGCTGTCTTCGATGGTCTTGTCCAGGCCTTCGGAAGAGTCCGTTCCTGGAATTGCGAACAAACGGTCAAAGAGACACATTTCCATTTCGATTCAATGCCCTTCTGTCGGCAAAGCTTTGCCATGCTGTAAGGGAAGCGTATTCCCATCAAACCTATCGACAATGCCAAATTCAACGTCTGTTAGCTAAGGGCTATCCTCTGGAAGAGAATTTCAACTTTTTTTAAAAAAAGAAAAGATTAAATTCCCTGATTTTATTCAATTATTTTGGTATACATTATAATTGGATACGCGGATATTTATTTGGAAACTAAAATTTCAAAGAAACCAAGTTAAGAAACACCCCATTTTTCAAAAAAAAAAAAAAAAACATAAGAAATATAGGAATTATTTTCGACGAAAATAGGATAAAACTATTATCTTATTCATTTTTAATTTCATTCGCTTTGCTGCGGTGATTTTTAACACGTTTCCAAAATAATTCAAAATTCCTAACTATATTGTCAGAAAAAAAATCGTCAGAAATTAATCGCAAATTATGAATTTTGGCACATATTTTTTTCTAAGAAAAATGGTTGAGGAATATCAAGTTAATGGGAACGCCTTAAGCAAAGGTTTTTTTTATACCGCGATTATCAAACCCAATATTTTGGGTGAAACTCCCGTACCAAATTTGCTTTAGAAATATCACGAATTAAAAGGAACGAAGAAACGATACCTACAATTCGTCAAAATCTAAGAAAACGAAAATAATGACTTCACGAAATGATTGAAATATAGATAATATTGGATATTTTGCTAAAATAAAGGATAACTAAACAAAAAATAGGAGATATAAAGGATAAGTTCTTGCAATAAAATACGCGAAGGAATTTTACGCTGAAAGGAAATTCCAAGATTGCATTTCCAGCACGGAAATCAAGTTGAATTGAAAACCCGAACGAACCTATGGGAAATTCGGACTTCAGCTGGGACGCGGGCAGCTTGAAGTGGGCGGAGGTCTCTCCCAGAATCTCCTTGGCTTGCTCCGACGAAAGCACAGCGTTCAACTTCTGGATCTGATCTTGAGACATTTCCAGAAACGGATTTTTGTCCGGGACGTGATCCTGAAATTCAACGAATATCGCAATGTTCATCATACATAAGAACTCCCATCTCATACCAACATTAACTTTAATCGTCTTACGTCTTGATTCAGTGGTGTCCAGTCTGATGCCGTAGCGGAGGATAGCCGCTGTGTGGGTGCGTCCACCATGGCGTTGGAGGAGACATCATGGCTTAGGCCATGAGCAGTCAAGATGGGCAAGATCTTATTGAAGAACTCCTGGGACATGCTGGACTAGCCAGCACGTTAATCCAACGGATCATCCACTACGAGTACAAATCAAGAAGAAAAGACAAAAAAAAAAAAGAAGACCATTAATACGAAACAATAGATTACATTATAATATATAATAATAATAATAATATAATAATAATTTATTCCATATAAAGGAAAAGGAATATAAAGGTTACAAAACAACACTCATATCTACCCTGTCATTAGATACATTACAACATATGTTCAAACTAATTTCAGGGTTTCTGTAGAAAACTGATGAATAACTCTTTACAAAACTGCAATTACCGTAGGCAGTCACGCAATAAATAAAAACTAAAAAAACTACCGCAAATATATCGAAAGTTAATTTCAAAGAATACGATAATACACGGGTTGCAAAACCCGTTACCGTATATAGTGCGGCCATTTTTTTAAAAAAAAATATAGGAAATATAGGATATTTTTAAACAAATATAGGATAAATTATTATCCGATTCATTTTAAATTGCATTCACTGCTGTTGCGATTATTTTTTAAACATATTTTGAAGATAATTTTAAAATCAAAATTCTTAACTATTTTTTTTTAGAAAATTCCATCGCAAATTATTCGTTTTGGGCCACTTTCTTTTTTCTAAGAAATGGGAAAGGAATATCAAGTGACGGAAACGCCTTTGCACAAAAAATATCAATTTTTGGAATAAAATTACGTACAAATTTGGATATCATTAAATTATAGAAATGCCGCGGGCGAACTATTTCGAAAAATTAAATTTATAAATTATGGATTTTGCCGTATTAAAACGAAACGAAGAAATGGTACCTACAATTCGTCAAAATCTAAGAAAACGTAAATAATGACTTCATAAAATTATTCAAATATAGGATTTTTAAGAAAACTGCAGAATTTACAATTACCATAGGCACGAAATAAATTAAAATAAAATAAACTCTGAAAATACATCGAAGGTTAATGTCAAAGAGTGTATTAAATTGTTCTATTCGTGATATTAATATTTATTAATATTAGCGAGCAATTTAAAACTAAATCAAATTTTCATTTATCTAATCTTAACTACAACAAGATGGCGTCTCAATGGACATTTTCAAACGGTCTGCCGAAGTGAACTAATTCAGACAACTGGATGGCTCCAAAAATCAGCCACATTACACGTTTTAAATTAAAGAGACTGAAATTATTTTTTTTTAAAAAATTCAGAATGGGGGATAATTTAAGCCAACTTGGCTATATGAACGATTTATTTAATTAAGGAATAGCACCTCGTAATTAATTAAGACCGACATGAAAACGATATGCCAACCATGAAAAATTAAATACACACATTTATGATTGAAGTCAATTTGAATTAATTTGAAAATGTTTTTATGCACAGAATTAAATTTATTTGAATGCAATCGTCTATGCAACTTATTATTATACAAAGTTCGTTATTTTTTTTTCATTTAGTTGAATTCAAGTAACGAATTTACTCAAGACCCTCATGGACAACCAATTCCACACGAGAAAAAAATAAATTAAACGATTATATTATTATAATTGCTTAATTTTTGTTCTATTATTGTATTATTTAAATTTTTCAAGCAAAAAAAATGCGTAATTCTTCTGCATGGTGGACATCCTCTCAGTGTGGTACTGTAATCATAATAAATGATCATTACAGTACCACAAAGTTTCTTTTTAAAGCATTTTAACATGTGGTCGAATGACAGTAGTGACATTGACAATAAATTAAGAATTAACAGTAGCTAAACCAGTAGCATTTTGCAAGAACAACATTTTCATTTCTGGGGATGCCATTTTGATTTTCACTTATAAATCGTAAATTATTAGTGTTGTAGTTTTGTGGAATAGGGAAGTAGGCCTATTCAGTTTATAAGAAACCAAGACAGCTAACAAGTGAGTAGGAAATGTCCTTACTTCCAAGCCAAATGACTTCAAATTTCCTCATAAAAACATTTCAAAATTCAACAACAAAAAAAGGAAGGTTTGTCATTGCTGCTGTATGACACGACCTCAGAAGAGCCTAGTGCTGACCTTTCGAAGGGCAAACATTTATAATAACAATAATAAAACTGTATTCCAATAAGGAAAGGAGTATTTGTTGAAAAATTCCCATATTTTTTTTTATGAAAAATAGCCGGGAAAATATTTTTCAAATTTATCGAGTGTTCCATCCACTTACATGTGCGTTGCAATCAAACGTTATGGTTTTCAGCGTTTTCCATTATTCATTTTTAATAAAATATCCAATGCAAGCAAATTTTATTACGATTAAGCCTCAATTGCCTCAAATTTTAAAAAAAAATTAATAATAACAATAAAATAAAAAGTAATAAAATTTATTCCAATAAGGAAAAGAATGTTTAGGTCGTACAATACATACACCACTCGCAAACACCCAGTCAAATTTAACCAATTTTAAAACACCTACATATCATTAATAATTACGAATTAAAATTTCACGTCGAAGTAGTCGGACACCTTAAACGTTTGTCACGATTGTTAAGTTCATTCATGTTGATTCAGCCATAACAATTGAGGCTGGCGACCTATTCCATTCACGTCCGATCCATCCGAGCTTTAAAAAAATAAAATAAACAATGCCTGCAATTCATTTTAGCTGTTTGTTTTCTGTCCCCCTTGACCTGCCCACACACACACACGACACCATTTGCCAACTTGCAACAAGAGTGTGTCCAAATCCTCAACATCATCTTAAACTAAATCGAGATGACACACCTCATTTTTAATTTTTGTTTATATTAAAACTTCCATTTTTGATAGTAAAAATCAGCAATGCTCGCAGGTGCTGGTTAATGATCGGACAGGTGGCCTTATCGATAGATCAAAATTAAATCATGGCACTGAATTCAATCAACTCACTAGCTATACTGTCAGCAATTATCAAAGTTCAATATTAAACGCGATGGTCATCATCATCATCATCATCATAGTCAAAACAGAATTTCTGTTAGCTTAGGGCAATCCTTTGCAAAAGAAAATTCCAACTTCTGATGGAATGCCAAAGGAATAAAGACCAATAGTGTGGAAGGATAACGGATTGCTAGGAGTTTTCTCTCCACCTCAGCTGGTTTCCTCCACCAAATAAAGCTTAATTAATTTGATGGCCCCCAAAAATAAAAATAAATCACTTGAGTCTGGTTTATATTTAGGCTAGTAAGCTGAACAGTTGGAAGAATAACAGTGGGTAGAGCTCAGAGGCAAGTGGTTGGTGGGAAGGAGGGACAACAGTATTTGCATTTGGTTACATTAGACTTAGAGCTAAAGTTTAGATATTAAATTTCATCCTAATCATCATGGGACTGACTTTTTATAGATGGAATAAGGCATAGCCTACTCAGTCATTGTTTGATTTTTAAGCAACATTTTGCCCTCTACGGGGTTTCATCAGGCCACTATAACTTTCATTACATTTTTTAAAAAAATATCTACAAACACTAGAATTCTAAAATCACAAACCATTTTTCAGGAAAAAAAAAAGTCGAAAATGTCATCGCGAGTTATGGCATTTTGGCAAATTTTTTGGAATAAAATTCAGATCAAATTTGGGTGTTTTCTTCGGGAGTATTGTTAAGCGGTTTTAAATATTTAGTAATCTTTTATGTGCCTTAACTCAAGTTTTTGTTTTCTCTTTTTTGCGTGTTGTATTAAAAGAGCTCAAATTTTAAAAGTATTGACAGGGCAGGTGAATAAGTGTGCACTCAAAACCTTTACTGTCCTTTTTTTCATACGGCAATAAAATATTAATATCATTAATTATAGGAACGCCGTAGGGAGAACAATTTCGAAAAATTAAATTATAAATTACGGATTACGGAAATTATAATTCGCAAAGGAAAAGTACTTGAGGAATGAATATATTCCTGTACAAACGTATATAATTACTTCATTGATTTATTAAAATATAGGAAATATACGATATTTCCCTTTGGTCAAGTTCTGCCATCAGGTGTCAAACAATATCCAGGATTTGGAAAATAGGACTTTCTTCAGATTAAATTTTAGGATTTCATTTTTACAAAACGTAATAGTTTCAGGATGCATTAATTTATTCCTTACACACCTACAAGGCTGTGTTTAATACAGTAATACAATTATAAAATTATTTTTGAGCCTTCTTTTTTGCAACAGGACAATTTCTACATTCAATAAATTTGACAACACAATGCACAGGGTTTGTAATAATTTGAAACAATTACGAAGGTTTCAATACGTTGAGCTTCATTAGGACTTGTTAGCCACCCTTGGGAGGGACTTGAGCCCGAGCCAGAAACAATACAGTAATGTCGTTTTACACCATAAGCAGATTTTAACGGCACTAATATCATTCAAAATTAGCGGGTTACACCTACGATCAGTAATACTGTCAATACCCAACATCCAGCAAAAAAAGCAATCCCTGTAAAACAACAAACGATGAGAAGCATCTCCATTTTATTGGAACGTGATTTCAAATACCGAATCAAGCTCTGGGGCAATTCTTGATCAGTGGACATTAGGATCAGTACAGCACTGGACATAATGTTTCTCATCTTGACAAATTTTAAATGATGTACAAAAACGATCGGTTTGATGAACTGCAGGCGCAGAACGAACAACGCATTTATTCCACGAATTATCACGAATGTCAAACCCAATTCCTTCACGAAGAGTGGGGATAGAGCAAAAAAGGAAACGGAAACCACAAAATCAACCTTTGCATTCGTGAATTTCGGAGTCTTGATTCGATGATCGAAATAGGCCTAAATAGGGGTTGTTGTTTTTTTTCCGTTGAAACAACGACGCGCGCTCCGCTCCCGAATCCTCCACCGAAAAACACGATTACGGGCTTTTTCAGAGCGGGCCCCAAATCTTCGCCGAAATCGGTAAACGAAAACAACGCACAATTTCTAAAAAAATCAATTTCTCTTCGCCCTTTTCTCTTGCCCTGACCAAATTCCCAAGGACATGTGCGAAATCGATGCAACAAAAGCGTAAGAGCTAAAACGGCGACCGCTGGAGAGCGTACTTACCCCGACTGGGCTTCCCGGCGAATCGCGCTAGCTTTATTCCCCTATTCCTGGCAAAATTTTACGTGCCTCCACTTTCGCGTGAACCGATTTTCGAGGAAAGAAATTTCGCCTATGTGTTTCTCCTCAAACAACGCGACGGACGCACGCCATTTTGAGCACGTGATTTCCAACCCCGCCGTGTCGTCACTTCCGGAGCGGAAGCGCCTCACAGCGCCACATTCGAAATTCTCAAATTTTCTACGGTTTTTTTTTATCCTAAATTTGTTTCCTATTACTTTTACTTTTGTTTTACTGATGGGGGAATTATTTTTTTGTTTCTTTCCGCGGGGCCCACATGCACTCGTATAAACTAAAGTTTATCACGTTATTTTTAATATCTAAGCTTAGATAAGTGGACTCTGCTTTACAGACAGTAGCGGAGGTCCACCTAAATAGGCTTAAATATTTATCCATTTCTAAGGCTTTATGATGCCTAGACTTGACGTTATTTTAAAAATAAACGTTTACAAAATAAATAAGTAAAAAATTCCTGTATTCCTATATATGAACGATTTGATTTTTTTGATTTCAAATTGTTTGGAAAATGATAACCTTATCGAATTATTTCCATCCCTTCCCCCCTCTAACATCCCGTATAGTAATATTATGCAAGGGGAGAGCAGGGAAGGCAAAAAGCAGTGTGGCTGGACATGTTTGTCAATGTAAATTGTAATATTAGTGAAAAATGGTCACCTTATCGAAGCGTATGGTCCCCCAACGTTCTTAGTAATACTACTGGAAACCGCACCGGATCGATACGCGTATTCGATCCATGATAAGAACCAGGACCGTCGTAAGGGGGGGTTAAAAAAAAAGATATTGAGAGAGCGCCACCGGGGGAGACGCCAACGGAATACATTCTATCTACGATGCAGCAGCAATATCGTAGGTTTAACCCTTGTTGTTGTTATTTTATTTTACGAAACGATCTTACGCTCACGTGGTTATTTTTTTTAACATTCTTTATTCGGTGCTGGAAATGTGGTACTCGCTTCACAAGCAATCCGATGAAAAAATTACCCGAAATGAACAGGCCCGGGTAAGCGCGCGCATGTATATTTATTTGATGATATCTTTCGGTATTGTGAGTTGTTAGTATTAATAGCAATGGATTGTGACAGACATGGGATGAAAGGCACGGAAAAGTGGGAAGGAACAGACTATACTCCGGTGAGGTTTGGGAAGAATATCACACCGTTCCTCACATTCCACACAGACGTTGTTCTACAGACTACCGGACATTTATTTTAAGGACCAACCGAGGTATGCTTTCTGAATGAATAACTCAAATTCAATTGATACGAATCTTTTAAATTTCAACCCATTACATTGAGCGACGTATGCGCTCGACGTCTTCACATTGCGGCTGAAAATACACCGTGTTCAGTGCCACCGCAGGTAGCAGCCTGTAAGCGAGTCATACCGTGCGTACGCTGTGCGCTTCGCATTTTCACATTCAAGACGCAATATAAAAAAATGGAAATCTGCCCAGATCTGAGAACCACTCCCTCACTCGGCGAGTGGGGTGAAACGAAAATGGTACCGACGAAGTCGTTGGCAAGCCTCATTTTTTACCCTGAAACGAAAGTGTTTTTTTATCAAACATTACGAGTCACTATTTGCTACGACTACCAATTCACGTCAAACGGTACCCACCACTCTATCGATGGCGCTGGCGCTGCCGTACCTGGGTAGCGTTTCGGCCTTTCCACCACCACTCGATATAGAGGTTTTTGTCGCGATGGAGGACGACTTTGGCCTCAACGTGTTACTTTTGCCGCCCCCATCACCGTCCAAGGAGTGTTTATCGAGGCTGCTTTGACTCGACGTCTTTTTGAATAGATTAGCAATGCGCGACTTGAGGTCTTTCCCCTTCACTTCCTTTCGCACGTTCGTTTCTGACGTCACGGACGAAGACGATCCAGCGTTTCCTAACGCGGGTCCCAACGCCTGAAATCCTGCCTGCCTTATCTGGTCGGCGGTGGGAGTCCCTTCGATGCTCTTGGCTTTAGTCAGTCTTTTCAACTTTTCTTTGATTCCACCGCTACGAGTCTGCTTCGTGGCGACGTTCGACGCCAAAGACGCGTCTCTTTCCACGCTGATGTCGCGACTGCTGCTGGCACTAGTATCGGAGATGTCGCTGTCCATCGAACTCTGTTGTCGCACCTTTCGTAAATGCTTTTTGAGTCGCGGGGACGGAGTCGGTGCTGCCGAGTTTTCTCCGGGAATGGAGGAATTGCTTCCTCCGCTGTCGGCAGATTTCCAAATGGAAGACGTCTGTCCAAGGGCATCGGCAGAGTCCACGTTAACGCTCTGATCCAAAGATAAGGCTTTCCTGTAGAGCGGCTGACGTCTCGGAACGGAGATGTACATGCTGGGCGGGGATGCTGGGTAATTCGTAACGCGCTGAGGATTTTGCCAACGAGAAAGTGGATCGTCCCTACGGCGGATATTGCCGGCCGTCCTAGGGAGACCTCCTCCGTCATCGTCTTCGTCCTCGGAGATGGCTCTAAAATCATAACGACCACGATTATCGTTCGAATTAAAGGTTTAAAGGCCGAGCACGCATGCATACCTTCGAAACGAAAGATTTCGTCTGACCCGATCTTCTTCCCTCGTTCCATGTGCTCGCCATAATTCATCCGCCGCGATCGATATCTGCGCACCACACGGATGTAATATTATCAATAGCAATAGGAAGGGGGGGGGGGGAGAGAGAAAATGACGAAGCCTGTTACCCTATTAAGAGCTGCTTTAAATGCTCGTTTTACACCGTCGTCGTTGTCCGACGAGCGAGACGAAACTTTCGAATGTTTATCGATCCCACCCGTATCAGCAGCAGCAGCGTCGTCGTCGAGAATGGGAGGAACCAGGTGCTTGATTTCTCGCAACTAAAACGGAAACGATAGTTTAGCAATGATTCACTACTATTCACTATTACTATTCACTCACCTCCTCTATGAGGTTGCCTATAGTCATCCTGTCCCGGGAATGGATTCGTTGCATTTCGGACACGAAAACGCGCAGTTCATCTCGTTCCCCTTCCATTCTGGCTTTTTCTCGCTTAATTCGGTCCATCGAAGCCCGCATTTTGGATTGAGCATCACGTGTGTCCAGTTGGTCTTTTTGGAGCTTTGGTGAGGGGAAAAAGATGATGAGAAATAATGGATGAAGGTGTGTATATATATATGGCCAACGCACACCTCTTCCATTTTTGCCCGCGCGTCCTCTCGGTCATCCCCTATCGTTTTTCTCAACTCGTCTAGTTGCCTCTTGGATTCTAATCGCTCCTTATCCCTCGCACTTTCGACATCTAGTAATCTCTGCTTCAGATCCCTGGCCATTTTGTGACTTTCCGTTAGCAATCTGTGCTGTTCTTCCCTTTCTTTTTGCCAAGCCAACTCTAATTTAGTTTTCACGCCAAATATTTTGCTTCTTCCGCCTTGTAATATCGTAGTTTCCTCCAACTGCATCGCAATTTTAAGAAAGGGAGAAAAAAAATGTTATTGATTCCTCGACGCTCGAACGTCGTCGTTTTACCATCATCCTTTGGCATGTTTTAGAGCCGGGTTCTCACTTCGTTTATCCTGGTTTGCATTTCGGCAGTTTTAATTTCCCACGACGCTCTCTCTGTCACATACTCGGTTTTAATTCTGGAGCAGTTTCTTTCTGAGACGTCCAATCGGTCAAGAATTTCCTCTTTTTCTTTTCTCGTTTGTTCCAGTTTGTGTTTCGTTTCGTCAATCTTGGAGCATTGCATTATAATACAGAAAATAAGAACGAGCAAAATGACAGTCTTCCCCCCCTCCCCCCTCCTCATGCTCGATTCTTACAATTTTTTATCGTTTGTAATTTAAAACGAGCTCGCGAGCGAGATGTACTCGAATCAACTTGATACCGAGACTTTTTTTTTGGCACGTCGTACATACCTCCGCCATTATTTTGGTCGATTTATCTTTTCCGATCGTGCCCGTCTTTAAATCCGCAATCGTCTTCTGAGCTCCATCGAGCATTTCTTTAAACGTTTCTCTTTCCCTCTTCACTTTAGCATTTTGAAGATGGAGGGCGTGAATTTCATCTTGTAGCTGAGCCACTCTTTGTTCCATTATCATTTTAGTCGATGCGAGCTCGGATCGATGGGCCTTTTCCTCCTAATTCGTTCGTATATATATACCGGTGGGTGTGTTGTCCATGACCCCCATACCCCCCCTTCCCTCCCCCTCAATTCTCACCTGCTGTAGTTTACTTTTGAGATTTTCTATTTCGTTTTCATAAAATGTCAGCTGCTCCTCCTCTCCACCGCTCACGTTTTTCCTGTACGACTTTACTCTAGCGTAATCGTCCAACATGCGTTTCGTTTCTTCCACCTGCAAAAAATGGGTTAATAGTCGTAGCCTAGTCATAGTTAAAGAGGGAATAGATGTACCTGTCGCTTTAATCGTTCCATTTCTTCCTTCTGATCCTTAATGTCTTTTTTCAATACTTCGTTCAGACTGCTCTTTTCTTCGACGAGATCTTTGAGGCGAGCTCGTTCAATGTCCCACGAGGAAGCATTCGTGCGAGACAGCTTTCCAGAAAGCTCTTTGATTTTTTCCTGCAAGTAGCGAGAATCGATGATGACCCGCCGACACCCCAATTCCGCTCATCGCAACCTCCCTACCTGCATGTCTAATTTCTCTTTTATCCAGGTGTCTTGCCTGATGTTGAACGTTTCACGGAGCGTCTTTAATTCACCTTCCACCTCCGTATGATCTCGCCTTAGAGCGTTGAAATTACTCTGTACCTGTTCCTTGGCCATGACTCCCCGAGCTTTCACTAGCACGTAATCCTCTTCCAGTAATTCGTACTTGGCGGTAAGGTCTTCGTACTCTCGTTTTTCTCTGACCAATTCTTTCCGCAACTCTTTATAGGTACGATAATAACGAAACGAGAAGTGAGAGACGCTGCTGCTGCCGAACACTCGTCTTTATCGACTGCCGCCGCCACCACTCCTACCTTTCAACTCGTCTTCCAAATGGCCCACAGTGTCTCCCCTTTGTTCAGACATTCTTTTGACTTCTGTTTCTGCCCTTCTTATTTTATCTTTTAAAGTGAGCATATCTTCGTCCCTATCTTTCAATTCCGATTCGTGGTCTCTATCCATTCGTTCTCTTCGCTTCTTCTCCTTCATTAATTCACCTTCCAAATTTGCTCTTGTCGTCATCCACTCCTCCGTTTCCTTCTTATAGATGGCTTCTAACTTGTTCCATTTTTCGAGATATTCAGTTTCCACCGCCGATGGTGCTTCTCCTCCGGCCTGAAATTTGAAAATGCAACGATAAATGTACTCCTCAAGTAGCTTAAAAATAGAGGAAGGAATTCTACACACACACACACTCAGCTTTTGGAATTACCTCTAATTGTTCCTTTAGACGCTTCAGTTCTCCATCTTTCTCTTTGATCGTTTTCGTCACTCTTTTCTTCTCCTCCGCCATCTCGTTTTCTAGTTCATCGATCTGAAATAGATTTCACACGGGCAAATGAGGGGGGGAAGGGGGGTGGTAGGCAACCACATCAGTGTGTGCGTGCATAGGGTACAACAAACCTTAGCTCGATATTTCTTGCTTTCCTGCTCCAGTTGTTCCACGCTTAACCGTTCAATTTCTGCCATTTGTTTCTTCAATTCCTCCCTTTCTTTTAGCCATCCCACAGCCACTTCCGATTGACGGCTGTCCACTTTCTTTAATTTCATCCTTTCGTTTTCCAACTGCAATGAATCCTATGCATTGCACACATTCTCTGGAGACTAAAAGTACCATCGTAATCATAAACCACACACCTCTTTGCGGGCCTCTTCTAATTCGCGTTTTAAACTCCTTTGAGTTTTCCCACACTCTTTGGCCGTGCGCTCCAGTTCGCCAATTTTCCGTTCCAAATCGGAGCTTTTTTTCTCGTTCTCTACGATCTGAATTCACGTTGAATCACTTTTAATTGCCATCCCGTTGAGGAGAACCCAAAGGAAAGCGTTCCAATCATTTCACCACCACCCACCCACCCTTCTCACCTCTTTTCTCAGTTTGTGTTTCTCCTCCTCGACTTTACGTAAAGCTTCGAAATCCACCAATTCTCCATCGCTGATTTTTTTCTTCATTTCACCGTGGCTCTGTTTCTCGTTGGCAAATTCTTTTTCGAGCGATTCCAATTTTTTTTTCAACGTATTTATTTCTCCGTCGTTGAATTTTTTTTGAGCTTCACGCGGGAGTGAAAAGGAACGCGTGCATTATGCCAGGTATAGGAATTTCGATTCGCTTTTACAATTTTGATTTAGCTCACCTCGAGAGTTGGTTTTCTCCGCAATTTCCATCTTTTTTATAATTTCTAGTTTTTCTTCCTCGGCCAATTTCTTTTTCTTAGTTTCTTCCTCTAATTGCTCCGAAAGTCGCTGGCTTTTCTTTTCCGCTTCCCGTAATTCTTCGACGTGTTTCGTTTTCAAAGCTTCCGTAGAGCTCACGCTGTCTATAAACGATAATTAAAACAATTTTTTTATACAAAAAAATCATAGTTTAACTGGAGTGGTTTCGATTACTCACTCAGTTCTTCCTCGAGTTCCTCAATGTATCGCCTCATCTCTTGTTTGCTGCTCGCTTCCGTAATCGTTCTCGAGGTTCTCCTTTCATAATTCGTGGAATTTTTCAATTTTTTTAAGCTGTTGTTTTCTTTTTCGAGTTCCGCCACCCTTTTCTTCAACACGGCCATTTCGCTTTCCAGTTTAGACACTTGTTCCTTAAGTCGAATACTGAGCAATCCCTTCTTGGCGGCGGCAGCGGACGATGATCCACCGGCATCTTTGGTGGTCGTCGAATCGCTCGACGACGTCTCTTCCTGGTTTTTCGTCTCCCGCTGCTGCTGCTGCTGCTGCACCTTTTTCTCCAGAGCGGCCACCGTTTCTTTCAGTTCTAGGTTTTCTAAGGCTAGCTTTTCGTTGGACGTTGGCGGTGATTTTTTGTTGTGTCCCCTGATTTGTAATTTTCTGTTTTCCGCACACAATTCGTCATTTTCTTTTTCCAAATCCAAAGTTTTCTGGCGTAAGATTCCCGCTTCCTGTTCGACGAGTTGCAATTGCCTCCTCAGATCGATTTGAACGTCGCTGTCTAAAGAGCGGCTTCTTTGTACCGTCGGTACCGTTTTGGAGCCCCTCCTAGACGATTTGGCGCTCGCTGCTGCTTCGGTAGCCCATTGTTCGTTTTCCCTCTCTTTTTCGATGAGTTTTCGTCGTAATTCTTTGGCCTCGTTTTCCAATAGCTCGATGCGCTGCTGGTCGTAAACGTCCCCTGCTCGTCGCCCCACGGGTGCAGGCTGCTGCTGCTTTGTCAGTACCGTCGTCGTCGTCGTCTTGTCACCCAGTGCTCCTTCGAGAAATTTTATTTCCTTACTCAAAGATTCGTTTTCTTCCTCCATTTCTTTTAATTTTTTCCGCAGCACTCTTGCTTCTTGTTCTAACAATTCCATTTGTAATTTCAGTTCTGCCATTGAAAATTCCTCCGAATCCTCCGCCGATATGCCCGCATCCTTCTCTTTCCGATAATCCTTTCCTCGATTCTGACCACCACCACCACTCCCCATCGTCCTTTTTCCTCCTCCTTTACTCGCTCGAACACTCGCCATCTTTTTCAGCTGAAGCATCACACTTTCGTTTTCTTCTTCCAAACTCGTCAATTTTTTTCTCAACGATGTTGCCTGTTTATATAAATGAATATATTATGCGGGATGTCATTGGCTCGACTCGGGGTGTTAACGTGCTCGACCTTACCTCAGCTTCGGAGAACTTGAGCTGTTCTTTTAAATCTTTTTCTCTCTCCATGGAATCGTACAGTTCCCTCATGAGCTCGGCGCTGTCATCGTTTTCGCTTTTCTTCTCCTCGTCCTTTTCCGCCTGTAAGGAGAGAACCGTAAGGAGAGAAACCACCAATGTTCCGTCCGTTACGAGCGATAATAGATTGCTTATTTTTTTCAAGTTACTGACCGTTGCCACCAGCCTTTGCCCGGATGCCTCGTCTTTGAGCCTCGATTCGTCGGACCGTTTTTCTCCTTCCACCCGTTTCAGTTTCGCTCGCAACGTTTCCATCTCCCGGTGCATTTTGTTTGAAATCTCTCTAGCCGCCTTCACTTCTCTTTCCAAACTCTTTATTCTCTCGATTTTGTCCATGTCGATATTATCCGCGTTCGTGATCAATTTCAGCTTATCTTCGACCTCGTTTTTTTCGCTCTCCGAATGTTCGCACCTGCGTTCCGTCTTTCGCAGTTTGAATTGCAAGATGCGACAGTTCTTTGCCGTTTGCTCCAATTCCTTGCGCAAATCGCGGTACTCGTCCGCTTGATCTTCTCTGAAGCTGTCCTGCATCTCTTCTATTTCGTCTTCCATCTCGTTGATCTCTTTTTTGTACTCTTCGTTCTCCTCCACCAATTCTTCGCACATGGCCTCGGCCGCGTGCAGTTTCTGTCGCAGTTCAGCCATCTTTTTTGTCACTTCTTCCAAGGGTGGCCTTTGGTCCACGTCTTCTTGCAGCTCCTTCAGTTCCAGCTTGAGCACGTTGTTTTCGTCCCTCAAGTCTTCGTTGCTGGACTCTAGTTCGAATATCTTGGCCCTCAGCTTGAGCAATTCTGCCGCCGTCTTCTCCAGCGATTCTTCGTCCTTCTCTGTCGTTTTCACCCTCTGCAGTTCTCTTTTGTCCGCTTCCAGTTTGCCGCACTTGCTTTCCCATTCGTCGCATTGTTTCTTTAGCGTCTGGATGGTGGCCTGCAGGTCTTCGATGGAATCGTGATAGGTGAGCGTCGTCTCTGTGGTTTCTGTCGCGGCCACGCTCACGTCGTCGTCTTCGTCGCCGCCTTCTTCGTCGTATCTGCTGCGCTCTTGATTGAAAGTGGACGTTTTCACCTGTAGAATGAATTCCACGTCCGCGGACGTGGATTCTGGAATAATGGATTCGTCCACCAGGGACGAGCGGAGTTCTTGCGCGGACAGAATCTGTACTCTGCGAGGTGTTGAAGCAGCTTTGCCGGTCGACTCCTTCTCCTCCTCCTCATCCTCTTTTTCTCTCTTTCCGGTTTTGTTTCCTCCTCGGAATACACTTGCACTGCTCTTTGGTGTCGTTGCGCCATTATCTTTGTCCTGAGACGATGGGATGGATGATCCTGACCACGAACCCGGTCTCGTTCTTTGCCTTTTTTTTAAATATTAATTTCGATAATCAGAAACGTAAGTCTTGCACCCATCTAGATCCTTTTTTTAACCGATAGCTTAATTCGTAATAAAATACTTATTGTTTTAATGTAATAGTGTCACGGAGGCTCTTTTATAACGTACAGTTAAAAAATACTAAGCATCTATACTCACCGCACTCTCGGAACCTCGTTTTCGTCCTTGCCGCGTTCGTCCTCCTTGATTGGTCTCCGACGCCTCACCGTAGCATCTGCCTCTTCTCCGAGGACCAGAGCGGCACTTCCGGCAGCAGCAACAGCAGGGCCACCGCTCGTCTGATTCGCTTCTCTCGATCTGGTTCTCTGTAGATTCGGGGTGGGGGAGATACGGTTTGGCGTCGTTTTCTTCTGGTGGCTCGCATCGTCTTCCTTCTCTTTCATTCCTTCGCCCCCTCCGCCTCGTTCGTCTTGTTTTTCAGCCAGTCTCGTCCCTTTCTTCGTCGTCGTTTCTCCATCTCTCTGTTTTGACGAGGACGATTTTTCTTCCGCTTTCGACCCATCTTCTTTGAATTTTTTGTGTTCGCCGTAATCTCTGCGAGAGATAAAAGGGAGTTACGAGTTTACGAAACTGGTCGAGAAAGCGAATGGTAGAGTAATGGTAATCATTACATGATTTCTACCATTACGCTACTTTACATTCGAATGGAGTGTAAACGCGTTTGGGTCGGGCGTTAAATCAAAAAAGTGGTTAAATTCGTCATACTTTTCTAACATGGTCTAAAGGCGATCGGTGGTTATTTTAACGCGGGGATCGAACCCAGCGGTTGCCCTATAGTAGGCCTAGAGTCAGACACCCCATGTATTCCACACGTTCGTTCGTCGTTGTCGTCTTTGACACAACAACAATAACGCCGATGAAGGGATTCCTGGCGGTTAAGGATTTTGGTGAAAAACTTGGTTCGAGGCCAATTTCGATGTATTTTGGGAATGTTCGAGAACGATTGGCAGAAGACCCCATTTTCACATTCGGAAAAGTACGCATCCACTACGTTATTATTCGTAAAAGCAACATCGTTCGATTCGGATAGAAAAATCCGATCCGTTCTCGAACACTTGCGAACCCACGCTTACACTCATAGATGATGGTTAATAATCTATTCCCCTAAAGGAAAAGGGATATTTTGGCTGCATAAAAATACATACGCCACTAGTCAAATCTAAATCAATACCTAAAGTATGTGTGGAGGAGGGTGGACGTTAACTGATTAGGGGTTTACCTGAAACATCTCTTGCATCGTGTTGGCCTGATGGAGTGAGGCGCAAATCCGAGAGGACATAGGTCATCTCCTTTTGGCATCCTGTCGTTCGAATCTCGTTAATCAGCTCGAATGATGATGATGATCACTATCACTACGACACTTTCCTATAATAACAATGCTTTTGGAAGAAGAAAAATCGTTCCGTTAAAAGGTATATAAGAGAGGAGAGCGATCTAAGATGATGATGATCGTTTTCTCCCCTGGGTTTCTACATTATTCGTCGTGTCTCACACACGCGTTGCGTCCCGTTTGGCATCTTCCTAAAGTTTAAAAAAGGATGGCCTGCTGCTGGTACTACACTGTATATTCTCTCCTTACAAGAAAAAGAGAGAGTAAAAAAAAGCATTCCGTTCTCTCTGCCGCGTCTCTTTCCTTCCCCGTCGTCGTCTCGACCGCTCGCCACACCACATTTTTAGGTGAAGGTTTTTTTGGAAGCCAGAGCCTGAATCGGAAACTCGCGGGTTAATTTTAGAATCTATACGGAGGAGATGCGGGATAAGAAGCCAGTTGGTTATTGAGGGCACTGACTAACTAGCACTCTCTGTTGTACTTTTAGCGGGTCGGTTTTTCTTCCGAAAGCGAAGCGCATTGAGGCGAGGTGGTTGCGAAAAAAATAGCTTACGGCGGAAGAGAGAGAATCGAAGAAATCGCGCACGAAAATAATAAATTGGTCGGTTGTTTTTATTAAGCATTAGTCACTACGTGTCGGTTACCAAATTTCTCCTCCTGCGTCCAATAAGATTATACGAGCAATTTTAAAAAAGTTGTTCACGTTTTAATATTTATTTACCTTTATGAAATTATTTCTATACAAGTTTCATACAACGATAAGTGGAATTTGTCAAGGCCATTTGGGTTCGATCGCGACAGTATCTCCGCCGCCGCTTTCCACTGTCATCAACGTTGACAATTGTTGGCAGAAATCGTTATTATTACAGTTTGGTTTACGGCGTAATTCTGTGCCATTTAAAAATAAATCTGATACATTTGTACACGTTTTGTATTTCCCCCACTTTTTTTTTTTTTAAAGTTTTGATAGTTGCATTATTTCTCTGAGGACACTCACGTCTTGCGGTCTGACCTATTTAAAATAATGTTGCGAGAAAAATAGCATTGTAGAAGAAGAAGAAAAACATTTGTTTATAACGATCGAAACGAATGCCCTTACCTGCTTTGTATTGGTGGGTGCATTGATGGCTGCTTCGTACAAGCGTTCGTACGCTCGTCCATCGTAGCATCCCAAAACGGAATTAAGGTGCTCGTCGCGGAGGTCGAAGGCATCGACCAATGTCACGATGTTAGGTCGAAGTGAATCCAAAAGCGACTGAATGCGGGTTTCCATTTCTTCGAGGTCTGGCGGTGTCAAGGAACCACACTGAAAGATAGAGGGTGACAATATTTCAATTCAGTTTCAATCGAAACCATTCCCCGCATATAATTGTAACGTTGACACTCACTCTCAGAAAATCTCCAGAATTTTCGCGAATCCAGTGTAATGCGTAAAGCTCGTAGACGTCCGTTAAAACGTTTCGTAGTTCGTCGGAAATGCTGAGGGTCTTTATGCGATCGTAAAATGTCCACACCATGAAGCATTGACTGTGAAACTGTTAAGAATACGCGCAATGTGGTGCGATCAATAGTCTCTCCACTCACCCCCCCCCCCCCCCTCCCTCCTCTTTCGTTTTTTTTTAAAGTTTTTTTATTATTAACTCACTTTGGCTGCTTTAACCAAATGAAAAGCAGTGTCGTTCCACGCTAGTGCCGCGCTGTTTCGTTTCTCGGTGTTCATCTGAAGTCTTTCGGCCGCTGTTGCCACCAGGCTACAATTGAAATAACAAAATACGCTTTCAGTTTGTCTTTGTGCAACTGCTACCCATCTCTTTCTGTCTCGGACTCTCTATGTACACATAGCAGTTGGAGCTGGACGTAAGATCGTTCACCTGGAAGCCGCCTGTTGGTAGAGGTCGACCAGATCGTGTAGTGTGTGTCCGGCGGCAGCTGTGCCCTTGGTACCGGCAGAACAGGCCAAATAAGAAACGGAAGATTGGACGGGGCGTCCTCGTTGCGCTTCCCTGTAGGCTTTCATCAAATACCTAGCGGTCTGCAAGAGGAGGACGGTGTTTTCGCCCTCGTAAGTCACTGCAGCCGTGGAAAATCCGTACAAGCGGGCAAAGCCGGCCGACTGCAAGTAGCCGTGACCACCGCACGCCAGGCGACACACTTCGACGCCTGCCGTAGTCATATCCGTGGCGATTGCTTTCAAGCCGGAAGATAGAGCGTGGAGCTTTAAAAAATACATAAATATAGATTAGTCCATAGATTAATCCGTGCGCTCGCGCGACGACAACTTTGCATCTCACTCACTTCTGGCATTCCTTCCAGTTCTCCTTCTTGCATTTGCGAATAGATGTTGCGGTAAATTTCCCACATTTTTAAGGCTGCGAAGTAAGTTGCGTATGTTGCGGCAACGCACGGAAACAGTTTATATTGCTGAGCTTGATAATCCAAGATTTGGGCTTCGCGCTCGCTAATGATACGCGATAAGAACAAGTGGCAATAATTAAGTTAACTATCCTGGCTATTCGTTAAGAATACATTTCCTATTTATTTTTACTCGGATCGTATTAGATGTAAGGAGGACGTAACTCACCCTTCCGTTAATTCGGATTGCCTTCTTACGGCACTGTAGCGAATGGCAATGGTTGAAGCGCAAGCCAAATAATTTGCGGCGCCACGTAAGATCATGACTCGCACCAGTACCATCGTGCCGTAACTAAGCTTGGAATTTTTGGGCCGAACGTACGTTCCGTCGGGTAAAACCTACGGGGAATGTTCTCATCATTCTACGTGATGATTATAAAGTTGTGCCAACGATGAAATAAAATTACCTGGGAATGTTTCATCATCATATTGGTTCGTGGAATTCTCACTCGGTTGAATCTCAAATAGCCATTGTCCACGCAGTTGCCAGCCACTTTGGGACCGATTTCGCCAACCATGACACCTTAGCGAGTAGAAAGCGATACGATACAAGTTAAAAGTGTACTAGGAGGATTCGACATTCGTCTCTTCTTTTTTTTCTTTTTTTTTTTGTTGTTCAAAATGTGCTACGTAGTTCGCAGCAGCAACTCCGTAGCTGTCGTCTTACCTGGTAAAGGCCGATGATCTTCGGCGTTTCTTATGGGAACCAAAAAGAAATGCGGTCCGTAATTTTTGCCTTCCGTGTGCAATTGAGCCACGAGCAAAGCGTGATTGCACGTACGACCGACTGAAATAAAATCGAGCCGGTGTTAATTTACTGCCACTAGCTGTAGTGTGTAGCCGTGTGTAATTGGAGACTTACGACATCCTGGCCACCATTTCGAGGATGTGATGGTAGGAGAATGAAGAACGAATTCCTCGCTGGAGGGATCGTAGGTAGCCGTCGTTTCCAAACCACGAATGAATGTACCTAAACGCGTATTTAAAAAAAAAAAAGGCCGTATCATCGTCGCGGGGGATCGACAATTCACAAAAATGACAAGTGGCTTGTTGAAAAAAACTGCCTGTGCAATTAAAAATATACAGTGTATACATGTAGTGTTTGAATGTGTAGGCAGTTTATATTTTCGAGCTCACCGTGCCCCAGTTCTGTTTGAGCGTAACATCCGATGATGTTGAGATCCATGGCTTGACCCAACCACTTGGACTGTTGTTCGTCGTTGGCGTGGCCCAGTAGACCCGGAATGAACATGCCAAAATGCACTCCAATAGGTATACCCTCTGGGAATGAGGACGTACCGTAATACTTGACGAACATTTCTCTGCATAAGTGGGGGGGGGAAAAAAACGTTGTTTCTTAAATTCACATCAGTGCATTATTTTGAAAGATTACATTTTCTCTTCTCAAATCCTCTCGTTCGTTTTCACGTTTTTCACTTATTAGACCCCCCCCCCTTCTTCCCCCCGTTAATTTCTCACCATTCTACTCGATTTATTACCCTATACTGTCACTGTTAGTAAGTGATTACCAGGTGGTAAGTGGAGGTGTAATCTTGAAATTATCGGTTCTACCTCGGGGGTTTCTTAATAAAGACTTCCTCCATAGCAGCTCTACGCTGCACAAATTTCGAGATGGGGGTCTCCACTAACGATAGACAACCAATTTCTTGTAACATTTTTTGGCAATGCCCGCATACGATATGCTTTTACAAAATCGAGGAAAATGACATCAACTGCTTGTCACGGATGTCAGTGAAACGGGCCTATAATTAGCGGGATATCCGACTCTTGAATCTAAATTAAACACTAGTAATTACACTATTGTTAAGATAATTTCACTTACATCGTCGCTTCTATATCCGATTCCCAAACCGCACTTTGACGAATTTTCTTCACCAAATAAGCGGTTTTCTGTAGCGCTCTTGAATAAGCATCTTCGTAGCTCAAATAATAATCGGCGATGGTGGGCCTCAATTCCTCATCGTCCAAAACGAAGGCGTCTGAAAATGAAAACGAACGAGATTCGTAAACTTTTATTTTATTGTCAAAATTGTTTTCAGTCCTGATTGTCAGCTGAAAGTTTTGAATTTAATTCAGAAAGAAATGACTGGGTAAAAGTGACTGAAAATTGAAAAATGAATAATATTTTGATTTATCACTGATAGGTATCACTATCGATCCGATGCTTATAAATAAATTTGAAATAATTCGTTGCATTCATTTTGAACGTGAAAGCATTTTTTTTTCTTCAAATCGGACAGGACAGGGGGAGGGGTTTAATAAAAACCGGACGGGGAAGAGGGTGGTCTAAAAATCATGAACATTTCAGGACGTGCTTTATGTACGCTTGAAAACTATTGATCGAGTGAATCATCGCTGACGAATTGGACGATCATTGAACAGGATTGAACGCAGCTGCGGATTGTCGACGACAGCAAAATTAACAATCGGTGACATTGTGGTAACCGTTTAGACTGGCTGCGTGTTTGCATGACTGATACTCACGTATCTGTACTTTCGTACTTTTATTAAAAGTGGAAATTTAGGATTTCTTCCAACCCCCCCCCCCCTTCCCCCAACCTTCCCGAATTTGTTTGTG
>JAQIXS010000407.1:0-48387 GCA_034700785.1 Rossiulus vilnensis | reverse complement strand
ATATTTTTGGATTTTTCAAAAGCCTTTGATAAAATTTTCCACGCAAAGCTCCTTCTTAAATTAAGGAATATTGGTTTACAGGGTCTGTTACTATCATGGATATCTTCCTTTCTTGAAAATAGAACTCGGGTAGTTCGGGTGGGCCAGTCACTATCTGAACCTAGTGGTGTCATCCAGGGTAGTGTTCTGGATCAGTTGTATTTATATTTGACATAGATTACCTACTTGAAAACAAACTCTACAAAGATATATTTGTTTGCTGATGATACTAAGCTGTTGCAATTGTTTGAATCAGCAAGTCAGCGAGACAAATTACAGCTATCATTAGACAGAATAGTAAACTGGTCTAAACTTTGGCAACTTCCATTATCCGCTGAGAAATGTTCAGTAATGTACCTAGGACATAAAAATCCTCGGCAACTATACAATATCAATGATATTACAATTAGCAAGGTCGAGTATCAGAGATTTAGATGTAGTTGTGGAAAGAATTTAAATTTAGCCTTCACTGCTCAAAGATAGCAGATGGGGCTCACAAAATTGCAAGCCTAATACTGAAATGTTTTTTTTAAGTAATGACCCAAATATCCTGTGGAGGGCCTTTGCAGCATTTGTTCGCCCCGAGCTTGAATATGCGAGCGAGGTGTGGAACCCCTATCTGCAATCTAATATAAACACAATTGAGGCAGGACAGCATAGATTTACTAGAAAATTGGATGGAATGGTCGGTCTTTGATACCACAAACGGTTGGCGAAGTTAGGCATTGAATCTCTGGAAACTAGATGGGTTAGAGCTGACCTTAAAACATGTTTTAAATTTTTTCATGGACTTACACATGTTGGCTCCCCAGTCGTTCTTAATGTTGGTCCTAATACAGGATCAGGGTGGTCCCACTCTTTAAAAGATTAAATACTAGACACCATTTTTTTCTGGCAAGAGTTGGTAGAATATGGAATGATCTCCCCCCACCATACATGAATAGTTATGGCCAGAACCCTGCATAAATTTAACGAATTGCTGATATTATGACTTATGGGGTATGTTTGAGTGTTGTGTTTTTTCAACCTTCATTTTCCCCTTTCCATTTATACTGTGTTGTTAAGTGGAATAAATATATTATTATTATTAACTGTATATGGACAGTGGCCAATCCAGAGTATCCAGCCCTGAGACACTTGTCCGCTTTTGATTTCAAGGCTATACACGTAACAATACAATGATAAAATTATGATGGCCCTGTCGGTTTTTTTTCTTCTGAATTTGCCAATGAATTTGGTCAACTGCAGGCCCAAGCTTGAGAGGGTTGTGAGGCTGGTCTAATTTCTAGCTATTTTAGGCCGTTGCAACCGCTTAAATTTTTTTCTTCAGAATGCCTGGAAAAAAGGCTTGGGCCACTAGCTGCTTAGCACGTATGATCTGTATGACAAAATAGTGTCAAATCGTACCTTCATTGGAGACAGTCCTCGTCTGTACCTCAGCGCAGTCGGCAGGAATTCCAAAGATTTGTACAACGACATAAGGATCGATGGCCTCTCCTTTAGCAGTGGAACCTCGAGGGCGTGGAAACTGTTGACCACTGATGATCTTAAAGAAATTAGGGGAAAATAAACAGTCGAACCAGTGCCGGTCTTAAGCATACCAAGAACGGTATTACTTTGAGTCGCAGAATCTGCGGTGGAAGACCAGGAATGACTCCTTTGGCGTGTGAAGGAAAGAAGGACACTGGATCCGTCATCACCGATGGCTTCAGGACGTAACCACAACCTGCGTTTTGACGAAATCGACCATCGTACAAATCCAGCATCTGACCAGGAGTTTGGAAATTGAGAGCCACTGATGGAAAAAGCAACCAAATTATAGAATGATGGGCAAACCTTAATTCGTTCTACAGATATCACTTCAAGTCTTCAGTTACCCATTTGACATCCACAATTCCAAAAATCCTGTGGGTTGTAGTTGCTGGAGTCGATTCGGCTTCCGTTGGGAAATACCCTCGTTAAGAAGTGCTTGTTGTGATGCACGAAATCTTCCGGACATGCGTGGGCCAACTTTGCTGCAGTCGACTCACATAAAGAGTAGGTCTGCGCAACACCCTCTGAAAAGTTGAGTTTGTTAGCCCGAGCTATCTGAAATGAAAACCACTTGCAGCGTGCAGGATTTTGAATGCATAATGCAGTAATGATTATTGCAATATTAATTTCAGTTCTGTAAAATGTATGTATGTATTGACTTAAAGAGACTTTGAAACAGTGATACACTTGTATGATAATCTAATCATTCTCTTAATAACGGCTTATATTTCCTATACATTAATCGACAATGCATTATTGCTTACACGTATTCATCGTGCATTTTACTGGTAATACACTTTTATAAGTTTTACACGAATTATTATATACTCACGAAGGAGGTGACATGATCGAAAATCGTGAAAATTCACTCTGGTCAGGCTTATTAAATCTGATAATTCTCTGCAAAGGCGGATTTTGCGATGAGGTCCTCCTCCCTTCAGTTAATCAGAAGTTGATGCATTTTAGTGAATTACTGGAAATGTGCGTAGGTTTCTTGACAGTCACTGTCTACCAACCTTTTTATTATGCGCGTGCGTGTCACCCCCCTCATCCTCGTCAGTGACATCCCCTTCATTCTCTTGGCACGATTCGGGTAGTTGTCGACCCTGGAAAAACCCGACGTTCAAATTGATAGCTTTCGTGCTTACAAGGGTTGAAAAAGAACGAAACCCTTTAGTGACCTTTAAAATGATTTTGCTGCCGATCTCTTCAGGTGACATTTCGCACACCGATCTCGTGGAATTGGGCGAGTGTATGTACAAGAGTTCTTTTAATTCGGTGCGCATGTGGAAGGCCATAAACCTCTGATTGGTAAGGCTGCAGTGGTTCTCCAGGTGAATTATTAGAGGAAACCTGGGAAGAAAAACAATGACATTCAATAGATCAGGAAATTAAGGATAAAGTTAAAAGGGCAATTAAGGCAGCGAATTTCTACCGAGATGCTTTGAAGGCGTAGGCTTTGACCACGGAGATTACATCCCGAAAAGAAACTCGTGATGTGAGCGTATTCCCATGGTACACCACAGGCTCATCAGGGCCATCATCCCAACAGTCCACTAATGAATGAAACGGGACATTGATCAGAAGCGTTTGGTTACTAATATTGGCAACCGGCCAGATTAATATTAGCAACGGCCAGATATTTTTGGCCTTTTAAAATAATAATGAAATCTCTTTTAAACCAATCAAGAATCCGTTTCGAATCCGTCTTGCCTTTCGAAAAAACCTGCGTTATTGGCCACATTCGTTTTTGCTAAGTAATTCATGCCAAAAGATGAAGATGTTGCACTAACGCAAGTCTTAGATTTCCATTATGTAAATGGTGACATTGGTAAAAAAAAATATTTAAAAATAATTGTTTTTGCATGAGTATGGGGAGTAACATTTACTCGTATGACCTAAACGTGTAGTGCATCAATTGCTCAGATACATATACGCCATTTAAGCCATAAACAGGAAAAATGGAATATTTTATGAAATATTTGTGTTTCTTTATCATGAACCATTTTGCGAAGAGGTGCTCTAACTAAGTATTGCTATGGAAATGTTTCAAGCCAAGCCCTACCTGCCCACATGCTAAAATGGAATAATGGAGGTTTTGCATGTACACCGCGATAAAAAATTGCTGTCACGCATTTCTCTTTCACTTACTTATGATAACAGCTTTATTTATTTATTTATTAAAGACTCGTTTATTTACATGTGCATGTATTTTTTTTTAAAAATACGTGGAAAAAAATCGAAAATGTAATCCCCGAAGACGGCATTTTCCTCTAAATGGAACATCCAAACTTGCATTTCGGAGGTTTCGTTTTGAATTTTTGGAAGGAAAAATGCGATTTATTAAAAAAAATCATTGCATTCCTAAATTATATGAAATGCGTTGTGCAGTGGCTGATAAATAATTTTATATAGATAAAAATAAATTGAGTAGTCATAATAATAATAATCGAAGCTGAAATACGTGACTAAAATTTAAGCATGTAGGGTAATCGGGCTGGATAGTCCTGATAATTTTATTGTGGATAATTGTAGACGCTCCGCGCCAGGCGCAAGTTAAAAGCATCCGTTCGGCATATTTAAAGAATTGCACTAAAATTATTTTTGGCTTATTTTGAGTTATTCTTGAATAGCTCCTAGCTGAATTAATTCGCAAGAATTCGTATTCTCGAAATACGCACATTTTTGCTTGCCAAATGCTCAGCAGTTGCATTGAAATGCCACAGTTGATTCATTTTGAGGAAGCATTTATTTCGGCTGAATAACGACGTTACAATCTGGAGATCGTTCGAGCCAAGGACGCTATTTTGAAACAATGGCAGTTTCCAGTTTGGGTAAAGTTAGACATAGAGAGAGCTTTATTTATTTTCCGTATGGCTTCTGGTCCATATGGCATGCGCGATTCATCGTGCGTGCTTGTCAAGGAGTAATTTGAAATTGGCACGCTTGAGCGAATGTTTGAAAATAATGCAGACTTACGTATGCATATATTTTCTCTACTCCCCTAGTGGGATGAAATAATAGGAAAACGTTTACCCTTGATACAACGACATCCTTTGCTGAGAGCCCACACATATCCTTCAGCGCTTGACGGGCCTTTAAGCTGGTCTTCCAAGAGATAACTGAAACGAAAAATCGGGATGATTGTTTCATGCAGGTAACGTCACAAAATTCAATTTGCTAATTGGTCTCAATGGCTTAATTACGTGTTGTGAGACGTAGAAACGAAATAATGGGTAAGGGGCTGACTCATTTCTTCGCACACGTCTCTGTGTGTGGGATCGAATATATCACACTCTTTGGATAATAAATATTGACTGAAGCCATCTATGTGGATTTGGCCATTGTTTTTGGCGTCGACCGAAGGCTCAAAAGTGTTGATAATCTCGCGACACTTATCAGGCGTCAGTCCTGACATCTGCAGAAATGAGAAAAAAATAATGAAAACTACTGCAATGTGCACAAAAATGGAACTATTAGAAAACGTCTTGTTTGATGAAGTAAAGGTAAAAACGGGTCAGAAAGACATGAGCTGATGTCGTTTTGATCTTCTCTGCGATGAATCTAATTTTGTTGAACAGATGCTTAACAAACACAGTATGTGAACATCTGATGAACTCTTGTTTGAATAGTGGAATTGCTTCGAATAGGGATATAAATGTATACTCTTTTTTATCATTCGCCTTCATTGATAAAACAGGGCTCGTGATGTTTGCTTTAGTTCGAGGCTTTTAATGCATATTTATAAATATTCTTCCTATTCGCCTAGAACTAATTAAATTTCAGGCATGTGTAAAGCTGTTTTAATGGAATTCTGGAACCGTTATTAAACCTGAATTGAAAGTGTTTAAGGTTGTATTCAACTAAGTCAAATAAATATAGTAAAAATTGCTAAAAAGGGAAATGCTCTGCAAAATTCAACCCCAACTATGTGAAAATGGCTTTGTTTTTTCCGCAATAACCATTGACTAACGAATCGGATATTAACATCAACCGGAAATCAATGTCTCGCGCTACTCATTCCCCTATAATACGGCAATCTATACGTACTTGCATGTACGTATGGATTGTCGTATTATAGAGCCTTCACATCCTCTTATGACCCTATGTGACATACTAAATTCAGTTTAGCACTGTCTTTATTTATTTATGGTAATTTGACATTTAGCTTTGGTCTTTGGTGCTCTATCGATTAACGCACATCGCTCAAGGGTTACTTTAGATTTGCATCGGTTGAACAAGTCATATGCACGAACCTAAGGAAAGTCTGCGGCGAATTTTGGAATCTTTACCACAGCATCAGATAACTGGCTTGCTTATTAATAGAGATAATTAGCCCTTGCATTGTTTTGAAGAGGCATCGGTTAATTACAAAAATCAATACAATGTGCTTGTATCGGTTTTAAGAACAATGGTCTTTGTGTTAGCTCTTATCCCCGCGCTCACATAATGGTTTTGCCCCCTTCTCACATAATAATAAAAAGAAATGGCTTTGTAATCAAAGGACTCGCACACAATTACTATTGTTCACCAGACAATCACGTGTTCGAGAAGCTGCATTACAATAAATGTAACCCGGGAGTTGCTAGCCACGCATGCTGGATAAATAAGAGTAATATCTAGGTATTAAAATCAATTATTAAAGGGCAAATAATTTCTTACCCCTTGTTCCCCTTCTAAAAACAGCTGCAAGTCCTCCACCGTAAGAAAATCTTTATTCGCGAATCTGTAAAGCAGAAGGGAAACGAACATATGCATGGGCACTGAGCCTTAAGATAACATTGGTAAAACACTACAACTAAGTATTATATCCAGGAAGGATACTATTCTTGAGTTTTAAATAGATCAATTAACAGATGGCAGATAACAGAATTATATTCATGTTCGTGTTTAGTTCTCAAAAAAGAGCGGGAATAAACGAATTCAATGAATATGTAATGCAAGAGGAGCTGCGATAAATTATAAATATTTTTAAATGAAAAGAACATGATTTATAACTACTATTACATGACGATAAGGTTAGACATTTTAGCAGTCGTCACTATACTAAATGTTTCAAGTCATGGTATAATTTTACTTCATGTCACGGTCTCTCCCTTACACGTTCACGTTCATCCTCTTTTAAGCGTGACTTGAAAAATTTAAAAAAACAGCTTATTGATTAAGCATCCGGCTCTTATAACAGATGACAATTGTTTTATTAAACTATACTATTTTTAGTTAAATTTGTACTGAAATTTCGATTGTTCTAACACCAATTCATCTAGCAATTTATTGCTGCATTCCAATAATTGTTGTCAGCGTACATTGCATGTTTGAATTTTATGAATAAGGGATGGCTATTCGCTGGCTATGTATAGTTAAGTGCATATTGGACTAAATTATTCCACTCGATATTGCCCTACAAATAGCTTTGCTTTATAGGTCTAGATGGGAATTCTTAGTGTGCATCGAGACGAACATAAAATTAGCCTGTTGTTATTGCTACTAACAGGAAATATCCGAAAAGGATAAAGATTTTATAGGTTCGTTTACACGTATGCAATCATAGTAACGAGCAATTGGTATTACTTTTAATCATGGTAACGTCTATGCTGTTATTCTTTCTGAACACAGTGAATCGCTGTGTTTTGGGAAACTTTGTACTTTAATTATACATGCATTACGATGATATTACCTGCTTTTATTCTAATTACTTTAGAAAAAAATATTTATTACTAGATTTGATAACATTTCACATTTCTTGCAAAAGGAAATTATAATTTAAATAAAAACCGAATTTACCGTATCAACAAGAAGTATATCTCAGGTCGCGTGGCAATCTCTTTGAACATTTCCACAAATTCGGCGCTTCCTATTCTCCCTCTACTTCCGTCGCTGCGTCGCTGTTCCATTTCCTAGCGTGGAAAGTATTTAAATTAAACATTTTAGAAACGAATGCGAAATTTTGAATTTGTAAATATTCACTAAGATACTATGCTGCGATTATATTATTTAAATTAGATTTAAATTTTAATGTTCTTCGATTACGTTCAATAGTCTTATTTAAGTTTGAATTCTTTAATAAATGCTTATTTTTTGCACGTGAAAGTGGGGAAAAAAATGAAATACCATGCATGATGTTTTATTCATGTAGTAATCATCGATGATATCAAATATTTATCCCTCGGCCATGTTCATGCCTTGAACTGTTAATTAATATCTTTCAAATAATGAATATAGGCGTGTTAAACTAAATAATTATTTTTTTTCCATCTGTACCAAAATTAGGACAGTTCTAACAAAGCTATTAACAACTTCTGGCTGCACAGTGGTTTGAAGGCCTAACGTGTTTACTGCACATTGTGCATTTGAAACAAGAAAGCAGATTGCTTACGATGAAAATTTCAGCCGAACATTATTCCAATATTCAGCCGAATTGAGTGGAACATTTCTTATGTCAAACTTTCTCTTGGATTAATGGTAGATATTCTTTTTGGCAGTTGTGCAATTAATCTTTTGGTGGTGTCTAACGCTAATTTGTACCATTCTGACATGACAGTGTGGCATAATTCGTTTGTGTTGGGTGGCTTGTGATTACTGTGGTTTATGCTTCAACATGGATCATTAATGTTCGATGCGATTTATGTCTGGTCATTTTGCTAGCCATTTAGATACATTAATTCGCTTAATTTGGGACAATTGCTTACTAACGTTAGCCTGTTGGAATATCCTCATTCGCTACTTTGATTGCAGAAGATAATCCTCTAGTTACTACGTGCAAACTTTCTTGTGCAAGCATCTAACATACTTTCCAACTAAATCCATTTCCATACAATCTCATACCATGATAGAATTACGCACATTAGCATATCAGCAATAAGAACAATAAGCAAATTTCTATCTCAATCTAACCACATTACTGCGTCCATTGGCCACTTATCATCTTCTCGCGCCTACTACAATCCCGTTTTCACAGTTTAAACTAATATTTACTCGCGCTGATTTATATGAATTATTTTAAAAAGATAATACAGTTCCAAGCCTACTATAGATAAAAAAGCGAGTCATTTGTGTTTACATTTAGATCAATTTTTACAGTTCGACAAATCGAAATTAAGCCGGCTGAGAAACGGGCACATTATCTGAGAGCTTATTGGCGCATTCCTAAGGGTGGAAGACAATGTCTTCTCTGGTTATGTAAACAAAAGTGGAAGCAGCTAGTTTTCAGAGAGCCTTATTCTTGGATATCGACATAGTGCACAGTGCATATTCGCGTCACAAGCACCTATGCGAGTGCACCAAATGATTAATGAGGCGAGGTGCGAGATAACGAACGTGAGCATTTCGGATTTTTCAATTATCTCTGGGGGATTGAGCAGCTCCGAAAAGTTGGCATTTATCACGCATTTCAAAAAGTGGCATTCATGATTCATCTTTATTTGTTTTCGGGCACGACAGCTGCCTGACATATCCTCTCAATGTAAACTGGGACCTCGCTATTACGGATGTCAAAATTTTAATCTTATTTTCCAAAATTGCATTTCGAGAATCAATGTATTTGCACGCTTTCAAAACCACTGGGACATTGAATTGAAAGCGCTAGCGGCAGAACTCGTGAGCCTAAAGGCGACCAAACTGTCCTTCAAAACTAGATGCCATGAAAAACATGAAAAGTTACATTGATCTTAAAATGCATGTCATCAAATTTGATGCAAATGCTTTGCTTGTAAACGTTGGCGTTGATATATGCAATAATTCCTGTACTTGTTTTTCATTAATATACTTCTGTCTGAAGTTAATTCCCTAAATAGTTTAAAACGTAAACATAAAAGAATCTAAGACATATACAGAAAAATGGGTATTTGTCGCCCAGATATTTGCCGTTTTCTGAGCCAGAAAATTTTATAAAGTTATGCCTGAATATTTGGCCACCATGTTGTGCTTAATTGGGATCGCTCAGTGTAGGATCTTATCTGAGCATCTGGCTCACCGGTAGTTAATATAAAATTTTGGATTATCATATGTGTAGTTAGCTCTTTAATATACAATTTAGTTGATTAAATTTAATATGAGTCAGGGTGTTAACTCTCTCTAATCTGAGTTTATAAAAAGTATGCTTTCAGCACGTTTTCCTGGGTCATAGTCATAAATTATTGTCTTAAAGACATGACGTTTACTATGACATGATGTAAATGTCTAAGCTCAAATAGCTGCAAGAACGTTTCGACATTTTATAAGCAATACGTTTTTTCCATGCATCATCAGTTTTAAGCAGACTATTTCCAACATAATATTCTCAAGTATGATAGCACGTGTTTAATCTTGTTTTTCTCCAGGAAGTCGGGGATTCTCTAAATTTGACTTGGTAGGCATAGAAGCAAATGTACTGGATACATATTGCCATGACAGAAATGCGTGGGCAAAAACCGTGAAGCATGGCACGTCACTGTTTCCCTACGTTTTAACGAAATAATCTAGGGCCGAGTCAGAAAAAATTAAAGGAGAACAGTAATACAACTAATTATACTGTGGAAATGTTAATATTGATCAGTTCTGCTCACCGCTATTTTCTGACGTATCCGATTCGTGGTCAGTTGTCTGTTGAGTTTTAATACCAGCGCCACAGCGTCCTTTTCGTCCAGTGATCCAGCGTTTTCCTTATCAACTTCTTTGAACATCTCGTACAACCACGTGTTTATTTGGTTAAGAAAAATTCAAATTAATTCACAGTGTATAATCGAATTAGCAGCAAACGTTTCGGTACTTGACATTCGGCTTGCGTCATTGCGCAATTAGCTTAATTGGTACTAATTCGCCTACAACTACGCTATAAGTTAGGATATTTGTCTCTCAGATGCTGCTGCTCATTTAACCCATCGGGTGCTGAAATAAAAAATACGTTTATAATTAGAATAAATTTGCGAGGAACACGTTTTGTTATAAGTATTTTCATTTCTCAATTTTGTTTTTGATTTTGTAAAAATACATAATGAAATTTAAATTTATGCATTTTAGCCGACAAACTAAGTGATTGCCTATTTTTAATGAGATTTGCATTATACCCTCTGCAATTTAGTAGGATTTGCATGCAGGTTTCGTTATACTGTATTCCGGTTTGCAGCCATCTTTTCAAGATCCTATCTAGGCCGAAAAGTGAGGGCATGAGTGTATATGGCGTAATATTTCTTTTCCTAGGGAAATTATTCCAATAAACAAACTTGGTAAATCATTTTTCGTAATGAAAACGGAATATTTAAGATGATATCAGTATATTGCGTATTTTAATGGATTGGCGATAAATTGAAACTACGGTTAATCAACGTAATACGCAACAGTATTTAAGATACATGTATAATGCAAGATATACAAGGGTAAACGGCCTCAAGCATAAGGCCAACTCTCTACCTTCTAATAGAAAGCAAATTAATTTAAGTAGTATATGGGACATGAAAGGTAAAAAGCTTTTTTGCGAAGATTACACTTTTCGATATTCTGCACAGGATGCTGTACATTTATTCTATTATTAGTCATGTTGTAAATGCAAACTTATTTTCTTTTTCACTAGATTATAAAACTTCTACTCGAACTTCTTCGGCATTTTGAAAGAACGTAAATTGAAAGAAAAGAATTACTAGTGTAAGGTTTAAATCATAAATACGAGCTTGTAAATTGCATAGTTAAAAAATGAAAACCAATTTTGGGGGATTCTTTTCGTTTAAATCCCTGATTACGGCTGACTGAGTTTGACATGCACCTAGCGGCAAAAATGCGCAGTTTCAGTTTTTGTGTATCGCACTTTTTTTTTTTCCAAGAGTCATCTTCCACGATCGCGCATCGTGCTCCAAATCAAGGCACCTCGATGCAACTCCATCCCGCACGGAGCAATTTATAGCCCGCTATAAGTTCGATAAACAGAGTAATGTTTAGGTACAGAAATTGCGTTCGCCAATGTGAAATGGGCACGCTGTAAGAAGCTAATATCTTTTCTCCGAAGAAATGCACCTTCACAATGGCAACTAATCGATATTGTCTAGCATAATAATGGCAGTAAATGGTCCCGAACAGTTGGTCTATAGATCAATGCCATCAGGCTTACTTTTAGCGATAACTTCTGATTTATCCGCGTTTGTTAAATTCCTCGCGGATAAAGCGGCGCTGGATGGGCTTTTTATGGCTAATGGGCTTTCGCTATACGTTTACAAGCCTTAGTTTTTGACAACACCAGTGAGCCATTCAATGCGCAGCTCTGAAGTGACACCAGAACTTGATCTTTAAGGTATTGCTGATGAGCTATTTGTCAAAATAAATGGATTTCCGTAATGTTTGGTGACATGTTGACTTAAATTGCCGACACGAATGTGAGATGAGGGAATCTAGACGATCTGCTTACGTCTTTTTTAAAGCTGTAATTTTCATGTTTTGTAGCTTCTTAATGAGCCGTAGCATATACAAGTATGCAACGATGGGGAGATGGGCATGATTACAGAAACGAATTTATAACGCATGAAAACGTGATGGAGTGTTTGTCAATACGTGCAAAGAATTTTAAAAAATCTTGCCTATTATATTAGTCAATGGATGCCAAAAGAATGCCTACAATTCAAAAATGCACTCCTACATTTCGGCTTCAGATACTTTTTATTATTGCTAAATTTACTTTTTTCCTTATATACTTAGTCGTCCACTAGATAATACATTATTTTGATTATTTGAAAATGTCCTGTTCATTTATAAGAAATTATATAAATTTTTAAAAAAAATTATGTGACCGCCGTAAACAGGTTTTCCCTGCAATGCATCCACCTTTGAATTTTTTTCAGCAAAATTTTTTAAATGTATTAAACAGTTTCATAAATAAGCAGTACGTTTTGATATAAAAAAATAACGCAAGACCCTAGATTACAATAATTTTACACGTTAAAACAAATATTTGAAGCAAAAATGTGGAAATATTTTTTGTATGAGTGGCATATACAGTACAATTTGTTAATTTGATGCATGTACAAGATACCCACGATAAGTACTGATTGTAATGAAAAGACCACATCGTAGGAATGGAATTTTAGATACACCTACACTACTCAAGAGTTATATATTGTTGGGTTGTTGCGTTTCGAGTGCCATGATACATTGATTTATGGTGTCTACGTTTCTTAAATTTTTTTACAGGTTTTCAGTTTCTATGACATAGTATTAAATTTAGGAAGGTGAAAATGGTGCTACAGGGTCCCATAATTTTCAAGGAATTGGCATTTTCTCCTGTAAGGTTCCCTACATTTACATGTATGAATCTTGACAGGAAAGCATGCATCATTATCTTTAACATACATCTGGAGACAAATTTAATTTGTCTACACTTTCCAGGGTATTGAAGAAAGCGATTAAGGTTGTTTTTATAAGACATTCTATTAGAGATCGCATACGTAACACACGTCATTATATGTGAAAAAAACTCACCTAAATCAAGTCATTACATTCCCTATGAATATTATACCAAGAAATGAATTTGTCTTGAAGTTTTCTGTCTTGAATAGATTCATTTGAATACGTTTAATCATTTATTATTAAATTTATAATTTACAGTGAATAGGCACAATGCTTTGCAAATTGCGGGACGATTTATTTGAACGGAATTTTTCAAACCAATGTTAACAATTCGTAATACACATACGATCAGTTTATTGCTGGCTTTAAAAATCTTGATTTTGAAGACATTACCGAAAATATACTCGGATAATTTTAAGTCACTATTTTGGAATTAAATATATGTACAAATAAATTAAAGCAAATCTCTTTCGGTGGACTGACATATTATAACCAATTACTTTTTTGTATATATTCCTGCAATTTTTTAGGCTTTTTATAACTTAAATTTCCATATTAATATTGATACTTTTAAGGTATAATCATTAAAACTGGCTTCGTGTATAAATTTGGCTAAATGCATTCAGCGGTGGGCCTTAAGGCCCACCGGCTTAAAATTTTATAATGCAAATTTTGATAGCTAATTTTTTTAATTGAAAACATAAATTTTGAATACATCGACATACTTGATCATTGGTAGGCATTTGTTTAGAATGAAAAACGCTTTTAGAGTACCATGAACCCTTCATCCTTGCTGATTAAAACGTGCCTGATAAAAACGCAAGGTATTAAACATGTTCATGATTATTTTTTTAAAATTCAAATGCTCAAATATTTCAGGATTTCAGTGTGAATTTTTTAAATAATTTCTTTATTGAGATTAAATTTATTTCTTGAACGGGCAAGAGAGGAGCGGAAAAATGATTCAGGCTGGCATAAGAACATTTTCTCAAATATTTATAATTTACGAAATCATATCAGGAATGACTTTAGAAATGTAGCTATTGCAGGTAACATCCGAATGAAACTCCAATTATGAATGTTTACGTGCATATCTTGAGACATGGGCAAATCAAAGCTCAAGTACAATGTAGTTTGATTTCCCCCTCGATCTAAATAGAGACAACTTTAAACTTCTCGTTATTGTGAATTCGTTTCACTTGCTTTTTACACGCCAGTATGAAACTTAATAAAGATAAGCGAATAAACTGAAAGGAAATGCGCCAAATAACACAATATATATATATATATATATATGTAGAAAAAGATCCAGCTTTTATCTAGTCTATTTTTACTTGGAAAACAGCGTGTAGCATTTTTATAAATTTCGCTTATGAGAGCATTCTAGCCAATGCATTAACGTTACACTTTATGGAACGATATTTTCCATCAATCATTATCTAGGAAGCCGTACGAAATATTTGCGTAATTAAACCATCGACCTTCCATCTGAATTCTAAAAATCTGTTGGTTGTCAGCAAACTTCATGAGTACAATGGAACGCCAGTTTGAATGGAATGCAGACACCATTTAAATGCAGTTTCTCGGTGTTTGCGGTCATTGTGATCACCCGTGTGTTTCGTGTTTGCGACAAAGCAATTGCATCGATCCGCGTTGCAGGCCGCAAGACGGCACTGCTTTGATGGATTAGAAAATAACGAGTCTTACATTTGCTGGCTCCAATCAATGCGTTTAATCCGCTCGCCCAAATGTTGGCTTCCTCTTGCGTCGTAGCCACCAAATCCAGCACTTCGAAATTATCTCCGTATATAATGGAGAAGGAGCAGTCGGCTGAATATCCTCCAGAAAGCTCCTTATTTCGAAAGACGTCCGTGTTTTTCCCGCTGCGAATCTCGCGAATGCTATCGATGGGAACTGAAAGACGAGCAAAGAAAACGAATCAGGCTGCGTGCAAATAGACCACGCAGCTTAACAGCCTGGAAAGATGAATTTCGGTAAAAATCCACAGTGCGCCAGCAAATTAAACTTGTAAATTATCGAAGCGAAATTTTTCTTCGACAGAGCGATGCGATTTCAATAGTGACTTACCGCAGCCCAAGCACGTTCTTGGAAATCAACAGTTCTGCATCAGCTACTCGACGGTTAAATTGAATTTCGCGTAATCGAAAGACCTGAAATTCGTCCTTCGGAGAGTATCGATGACGAACAAGAGCCATTAAAATCGAAACTTCGACAGGAATGAACAAACCCTCGCTAATCATGACTTTCTTTTTTCGATATATTTTATATAATTGACAGAAATATGGTATAATAGGGATAATTGCGAGTATTTTTTATTCTTGTTGTCGTAGTTTCCACTTTATTAACCTAGATATTTCAGTGGGAGGTATAGATGCGACCTTATAATTGGAAACAAAATCACAATTTATTGATTAACCGTTGATATTCTAAGACGACGGCATATCACTTTTTTTTCTTAAAATATTGCCCCATAATGAGATAATATCAGTTAGAAATAGCAAAGTTAAAATAAACGTAATTAAAAGCACTTCATTGCCCTAGTGGTTCTCAATGCTGGTTTCAACATGTTGGGAAATTATGGTTTATGTAATGAATGCTGGTTTTATTGATGGGAAATTGAGGTAAATTAAAGTCATTGAAGGATTATGTGATGTATGTGAATTACACAATTATTGAATAAACTGCACTTTAGAACACATTTAATTATAGCATTTTGAATTTATCAACATTTTTGTAATTTTTTTAACATTGCGGTTTGGTGGTAAATGTAACATACTGGTTATATGCTGGATCTTAAAGGCTTGTTCCATCAAACCTTATACCAACATGCTCCTACATTGTACTGACAGCTCAAGCATACCCACAAGCTCCAACATTCAACCAGAACCTTGTAAAAAAATGCTTGAACTTTGTTAGAATTATTCTTAGATCTTGTTAGTCTTGGATTTCTCAAATTAAATGTCTTAAATCGTTTTAAACCTTAAAGAAACGATATAACAAGTTGAGTTGTGGTTATAATAACTAACAACTATTACATATCATCATTCAATTGCTGATAATGAATGCAGTGTTAGGCTGTCTATTGAAAATTGACAATTTTTAAAAATATTTCATTTTGATGGTTTTACATACATTATTCGTTGTTCATGTGACTATTTTGTATATTGAGTGTATGCAAGAGTTGTAATCAGCAAAGGAGAGAATGGGCGAACTTCCAAGCCTCACGTGATACTTTGTATTTATTACCACGGCGGTATTAATGTTGACTTTAGGGCATGGTATATAGAATTCACGAGAAAACAATGTATGCCACACATGTATTTACTTTCACGCCACGTGCAATTGGTCAGCTATAAATCCTATTGCCGTGCTGGTAATCAGGATTATCACGCCTAGCTACGACTCGCACTCCAATGTGCTCGTAAACATTGTTAACAATATTTGTGTTGCCTTTCTGAATTCAAATTGACCTCTCGGCTGCATGTAATTAGACGCATTGTGCAATTGTTTATAGGGGCCGAGATGGTTTAACGGGGAATACCTGCACCGCGGCATTTTATGGCTCAGGGGCTTAGTGCGGAATTAAGTAGTCCGCAATAAAACTAAAGTAACTCGATTAAAACGGATGAAAATTACGGCTTCTAAACCTTTATTGATCGTAATTGAATAAGCGCGTAGTGGAATTTGTTCCCCAGAAATCAGTATGGGCAATATGGCGATTTAATTAACGAGGTCCTGTTTGGATGCACATGCAACGAATATGCGTTTGAAATAACGTAACTATGTTTCGAAATGCGGCCTGGTGACGTCACCTACAAGCCCCACTCCCCCAAATGAACTTCTCCGTCTGTTGAACGAACATTTTCTCAAACGTTGAACATACATTTGCGCGCACAATGATAAATTCTCTCTCGCCATCTGTGGCTCTTCCAGGCATGAATGGTCACTGAAAGGTCGCTGATAAAGTTTTTCACTTCCGTATTCTTTGAGAACGATTTCTGAGTAAAGTTCAGCTTATCTTGCTGGTGGTTGCTGAAATTGGAAGGGATGGAGAAAGAGGATGGAGCCTAATTCCGAACTAATATTTGATTCTGTGCTTCGCGATTGCCTGTTTCATTCGTGATATTTAACCTCGGATTTGCAGCGAAATGCACAGTTAGAAAAAACTTCGTGTTTACTCGCATCTATCCTCTACTGGAACAAGTACATTAAATCACCCGGTTAACATAATAGATTACACGCGCTTGTCGGCGCACATTAAGATTTAATTAGTTTCTCCTTTCTCTTTCTCACGAAGCTGAAGAATGTCAATGAACGGCGGGATCGAACTTGATGATACTAGGATTTCGCATTTGCATTAAACATATTCTAAACTAGGAAGAAAACATCTTAGATCGATTTTTTGGAAGTTGACGGATAGCAAGAGTATCGTTAATGCTTATTTGGAATGCTTGGTTAACTTTAAGTGAAAATGGTGTACATTGGAAGCGTAATTTGTTCAAGGAATATAATGCCTGCCCCACTTAGACACTGCTTGATTCAGTTCCATGAAATGTCCTTGAATCTGCTAACAGTGTTAATGTTTCTACCTATATCCTGTAATAGTTTTAAAATCGGATCGAGAGAATCCATAAATTAAATTTATTTTGTTAGTTATGAACGAAAGGTCTGATCTTTGAGGACCAGATATACAAATCAGATTTGCAAATATGGATTGCAGTCAGCGTCTGCAGTCTGGAAATGTTCGTATTGGCCATCTAATGAGTTTCAATACCTGCCAATAGATTTTAGGTAATTGGATTTACAAATTGCAATAATGAACTGTTGGATAAATTAACTCGTACCATACATGGATATAATCACGTTCGCAGCTAAGTGCCGTTTTACGGCTTTGCAACTTCCGTATGAAGGTGAAAAGAAGGCATTTTGATAGGTGTGGAACAAATTACTTACGAAGAGCTTTGGTGGATTTTTTTGAAGTCGGTGTCCATCGTAGAGCTGAAAGATCCTCTGCCAAGGTGAAAAACCTGTGGTACTGTCTGGAACTGGAGCGGATTTTTAGTAAGCTGCTTCCGGCGATCATGTATTGCAAGCAGTCATTAGCTGTAAATACAAAAGAACATTTGATTGAGAAACAGGCATGTAAGAAGTCTCAAGCAAATAAAAGTACGCAAAGGGAGCTAATGACGCCCTTCAATGTAATCGCTCTATTCAATTCTGGAGACTTTTGAATCAATTGAGTTCCCGTATGTTGAACTCTTCTATGCCGGTTTTAACGGCGTTGGCAACAGACGTCGTTGTAATTAAAACCGTTCGAATGTGGTGGTTTGGGAACGTGGCCAGACAATTTACATACATAGGGTGACCGAAATGTTGGCAACATCCAGTAAGACATGCAATGCCTAGAGAATATTTGTGTATATGTTATGCCTGTACGAAGGCTTAGATCTAACTTGGCACGGGAAGACGTGGCACTGGCGAAGCGAAATGGGAATTAGAGGAATGCATTTTTGATGGTGTTCAGGAAGTACATTCTGCCAATGGCTCCAATTCCTTTCAATGAATGATTTATTACGCCAAATGACGCTCAATCGTTATTCAACAACACAAACAAGATCATTTTAAATATAATGTCTAGGCAACTGAATGTTGTAGCTAGCGAAGAAACTTTCCATCATCAAGACACATTTAGAAGTTACTTCCGGTTATTTCAGAAGTAAAAACCTACGATCGTCAGCATGTAACATGTAGCCTAACATATCATGTGCATGCATCAATTTAATGTAGTTGTTGTTATACTGGGTGTCTGAAACGTCTGTAGCCTATGATTATATATTAGTTTGAACATGTTAAAATTTGAGATTAGCACCGTCTTCGTAGCTATGCATAGATATAAGTGGATCTTTTACCAATTGAATATTTACTCCGCTACAATTCAGGACATGACATTGTGTACATGTACATAAATACTGTAGCAGCGATTGAACAAAACATTGAAAGCTAAATGTTGACGTGTGTGGTTTGTTTGGATAACTAGTGGTAAAACCTGAAGCTAGAAGCTATTTCTGGAATCATTTTTTTAAAATCTCAGAGTAAATTGTTTTAAAATTAACTTTAATCAAACTACATACACATTGCGTTTAGGATATATCAAAATAATACATCCTATAAGACAGCTTCGTTTAATTTTTTACGGTCTGCATGTAAGATTCATTACGTTCTGTTCTTTTCATCAACTCATTTTCCGAAAAAATTCTTAGGACTAATTGGACCTGTCTGAATAGCGCATCTGCATAAATAAGCTAACGCAGTGAAGTTATTATCTGAAGTTGTTTGAAATAAGACCTGTTTTAATTTAAAATGACGCAGACTCTGAGAAAGTGAAGCCTCAAAAATGTTTTGGCCATTACGAATCTTAAATGCAGCTAAGTCTTACGGAGGGGCAAATGCTCGTGCATTAGCATAAGTGATGGATGTGTTAATGAATAAGATGATTAACCATGCAAATTCTTAATTTACTTTTTCAGCTACGTAAATTTGGGCAGCACACATACACTGAGCTTAGGAAATGATCCTTCTAACGCTCGCCCTGGCGTAAGATCGATATTTTTATTCGAGTAATCCGAGATTTGGGCGAATTACAAAATGCTTTTCACGATTAATTCCTCCAGGCCTAAATGAATAATTGGTAGAAAGAGCATCGAATTATGTTGGCGACATTTCTTTATAGATGAGCTACGGCGATTCTACATGGCATTTCAACCCTGGTGGCATAGAATAAAACGCTCAATGCGCAGGCGTCGCTAATTATGTCAGCAGTTATCTTTTTTTATTGAAATGTCAGAAAGATAATTTTGAACCAATTAAAAGCAGCCTTCTAGAGCACACGAGGTGCCAAAAATTAAAATTAGCTCGGATGCTTGCTGAATGCATAAACACTCTGGAGTAAGATAATCCGCCTTTTTATGGCAAAATGTCAGCGTCACTAAAGTTCACTGCAGATGGAACCCACAACGAACATTGCACTAAATTTACCGCATTTTGTTTAGCATGCAGGGACACTTCAGGTTCCATAGGCAAAGCCTGATTTAATATACCGTGATTGCGTTTATGCTGTTACGCATATTTTTTTATTAAACGATTATATCAGAAGTTGGTAAATTGTTTAATTTCCCATGTGATGTTCGCGAGTAGATTGCCTTATTGTGATTGTGTCATTTCTGGAAAAAAATATTCCCACTAGTTCTAACATGGTTTAGAGCAATTTTGCAGTGCCTGGCGAAGTGAGAATACAATGTAGTAGTTAGGTCAAATTTCTTTCTTGCTTATATTGCTTTAAAAACTGTGGTAAAAAAGGATCGTAACGGTTGCCGCCAATTTTATTTGCGTCAGTAGGTATATTATAGCCTACTAACGTTTGGGAAAAAAGCAATTTACGTAGCTGAGTATTAAAAACTGCAAGGAAATGCTATCTACTGTGCGGACGTTTTTTGCAACCTCATTCTTTATTCTAAAAAATGCCGGAAGAGAAAAGTGCACTACATGCCAAGGATAAAGAGTTAATGATTCAACGTGCAATTTAATAAATAAAGGGTCATTTGGTAAATCGCAACGTTTTCTTTGCTGAAAGCATCTTTTCCTGCCATTTTAAATTGTTATATTTCAGTAGTTTTGGATTTAAACTCAAAAAAGACAGTAGCTTCCAAAACATGTAAAACGTTCATGAAAATTATGACTTTTAATTTTAAGGATGCTATCCTCAATAGGAATTTTATGGCAGTTCTTAAGTATCTCGAGTAAATTTTGTTTCAACTGGAATGATTATTCTGGTCAAACTGTATAATTCCATAGAAAATTGAGCACTGCTGTACTTTATGAAAACAGCTGCTATGCTATGGTTTTAGAACTGCTTCTTCGTGTAACTTGCGCATGCATTCTTTTGCATGTAAATGAGTGATTGTGGCATTGTATGTTTTCTGTAATTTAATCGACATGGGGTGATTAGTGACTGGAATAATAATGGTTAGACCAGGGGACCAATCCTCCACAGTATTTGTTAAATTCGCAATTAACGCATAGTGCACAAGCTTGCATTACGGCATCTGTAGGGTTTTACCGTATGACATGTGCACGCACTTTTATGACCTGTCATTGATGTTCGTTGTAATTAAAAGTACAATTTATAAAATTACAAGGCGAGGCTTAAACGAAAGTAGTAATTTCCAAAACGCGCAAACATGATGGCATAGGACTTTTTCCAGTCTTCAGTTTGCATTTCATACTCATGGTGGAATTTAAACTCCATTAATCTGCTTATACGAATGAGCGAATAGAATGAGCAAATCTAGTAACTGTCAGCTTTCAATTTCGGTTCATGGATACAATTTCGAGGGAACAAACTGTTTAAACCTAGAGCTGTGCTGTCAGTATTTATTACGGGCTTTTTTACTGAGAATTATGCAAACAAAACAATTTTAAAGGAAGGTGTACTACATGTATATCAGATTTCGAAATTATTGAGTTTGATCCACGAAATCAGTAACAAACATGATATAGCAGATATAAAGCAGAAGCTCTCAATTGATATTACTATAGTTGTTCAGAACGTGTTCTATCAACATCGGTATGGTGCAGGTCATGGCAATCACGAAAAGAAAACAATATGGTATATAGAAAATAAATACCGTGCAACTCCTTTTAACCATTAACCTCTATCTATTCCTCCCCCTTCCCTTAAATCTTTCCCTTAAAGTCCGTCTCACGTTCAGTTTTCGCTCCACTTATGAAATTCTAAACCCATTACTTAAAGTTTCGGCACTATGTTTTATATACATGTATGCTTATTATTAAAAAAAGAAATGACTTTTTTTATAAAAAGTTAAGCTGAGGGAATCTTCATGAATCCCATTAATTTTGAATGCTTGTACTGTATGTTGCAACAATATGCATGTAGTTTTCCAATTTTTGTAAATTATATGCATTCTAACAGCTTATTTAAAAAAAAAGTTTAAATATTCAAAAGGGAAATATACAAGAAATTTATTCAGAAAAGCATCCCAAACTAAAATACGTGTAGGCCTATATTAATACATCGTTAAAACTACATACTGAAACTGAAATATTTGATGATCAGTATGCCACACCCATTTTCTGAATTTTTTCGTTAGGTAAATTTAATATGGTAATAATATTGAGACACGTTCAAGAGGATGATAATGGTATTCCCAAAATACATGTAGACGATTTAATTCTACCCCCTTTAATTCTACGCTCCTAAAAGTTCAGGAATAAACTAGGGTTATTTTTAGAAAATCAATTGAAAATAAAGCTAAAATATACAACAGCATGTACTCTTGACGCATCTCTTTCAACCCAAGGGCCTTTTGATTGGATTAAGCTTATTTACTGAGTCTAAATAAATTACGTTGATTGATTGTCCTAATTGGATAATTAGCACTTGTGATAAGAGTCAAAAGTATTTAATTTACTGTTTATTTTTCTTACTAGTAAAATACGTTTTGCGATAATTCAAACTGCACTGTTTTTCAATTCGGGCTGCTGACAACTTTAATTAATTTTTAGACTTGCTAATTTCATATATTGTAACGTGAATTATCGTAAAAACTAACTGCGTTATGAAAGTCCTACATTCTGTAATAGTGATTTATGCAGAGCATTTCAAAGCACGTGTGAATTCGTGTAAAGAGCTGGCAGATGCGAAGAAATTCAAAGCAAAAAATAAGTTTGTTATTTACAATTCAAAGAATTACCGTTTTTGTCAAGTTTCTGAACATAGAAATTGCATAAAAAGCTTAATTTCTGATGAATTTAAAGATCGAGAATTATTCAAAGGACTGGGCTTGATAGCAGCATGTGCTTTCAACGACCGAAACAAAAAAAACTAATTCTCAGAATTATTTTGACGCGTAAAATATATGCCCTACGTTTTTTATTCCTCTTTTCAACACAAAATCAGAATCGAGCGTCCGCGCTTATTGGCAATGCCATCGATAATTGAGAGACGTAAAGTTTTATTAGCCAATTATTTGCCATATCTTTAAGGTTTATTTCTCATTTGGTTTGTTTATGAATGCTTTTCCATATTTGCGAGCTCGAAAACTGAAGGGACGTGCCAAGAAATCGTAAACTAAGATGGCAACAGCCCAAAAACCGCAAAGTAGGAAAATATAATTCCACCGCGTGTATTTAGAAGATGCGTCTGAAGACCCTGTGGGGAACACGAGGAAGGTAGTGAAATATAACGCGCACTTTTCATCGCATTAATCTGTCACGACGATCTAACAACAACTGCCAAAGGCGAATCAGTTCCAAGGGAAACCGCATCACTGAGATTTCAAATGCGTAAACACCAGCGTTGGATGGCGTTCTCGGTCCGAATGGAGTCCTTCTCCATCTTAATAATGCGTTCGAAACCTGAAGTTACGATTGAAAGGAAAACTGTTTGTGTTTGGAAATGCAAGTGATGCCCTGATGTTGAATGAAACATCTGACGTTGAATGAAAATTGTTTTGAGTGCTGAAACGCCATAACCTCAGAATCTAGACTCCAAACTCAGTCGCTATGTTTAAGAAGACTTTTTAATGTTTTTCCCTGCAGAATATTCTGATAGCTGAATTGCTTACGTTTTACGCCAGCATACTGGGTTAGCTAAACTATGAGTAAATAAGACATCTGTTGCCGTAGCACCTGACTCATGAAATATTCATACCGAGCTTCCAGATCTGAAGCCCATTGCTGGTTACTTTGAAAACTCACGGGTGAGTTGGAAAACAACCTTTGCCATTTTTAGGGCTCTTGAGCAAATGGAATATACATCAGTTTTGAAACTTTCACTGGCTCTTTGTAGAAACGTTAGTTGAATTTTTTTTTTTAAATTCTAACACACAATAAGCTTAAATGTCGTACACTGCTTATCGTGAAAATGTAAAATATGAACTAAGCTTAGATGTACATCTAGCAAAAGCATTGTTTAACACAATATGCTTGAAATATGTAAAGAAGAGATAATGTTATATAGTCCATAGATGACACAGATATTAGCGGACCAGTAAAGGTTCACTTTTGTAGCGTTCTTAATGGGCTGCACGTTAAAACCGGCCATGTTTATAGTCGTCTTATTCGCCAAAATCCTCCAGGACTTAGTTTGAGCTGCGTTTAAGATTTCAATTTAATGGCGTGAAAAATAAGCGATAAAACCGTGGCAGTTCTAGTCACGTGTCGTAAAGCAGTCTTAGCTATTTTATCGCGCCTCACAGCACTCGAAGACCGCAATTCATTTGAAAAGGTCGCCTGGAACCCTTTTAAACATTCAATGGTTTACCTTAAGATAAGATGCGGTTAAGCTGCAACGCTTTAACAGTATCTTCGAAAATGAGTAAAAACAACAATGCGTGTGAAACGGTTGTCTGCGAACAGCGAGTTGGGGATAAGTATAAATTATTCATTTTCGTATGCTTATGAAAGCAGCTGTAGTTGAATGCTTAATGAGGGTGTCTGAGCGTCGCCGCCTCGCCTTTCACGGCAAATAAGGCTAGGGTCTATTGTTGTTTTACTAGTAATGGGTGTCATAACAGCCAAAGGAGCTATTTTAAGCCAGATAAAAAGCGAGCGAAATGTGTTTTTCTTAAAGAAGAGGAACTTTCGTAATACACAAATGGATACAGTAGGCGAAGTCTTTTTACTGCCGGAAGAGCAGAAAATCGAATGTCACCGTCGTTCGGTTGGAAATATGGAAATAAACCCGGGTTAAATGCCCTAACTTCCAGATTGGTAAATTGAGGGAGCTGGGCTAATTCGTGTGTCCTGTCGTTTCAATGCTTCTTGAGCTTATCTCTTGGGGCCAGGACGTTCTAACTAGGTTGCAATGGCAACATATGCTACTCGAATACAAATTGATACATCGCAGTGAAACACCACAGAGATCGTTATCTCAATTTGAATATTTTGTGAAAATATATATGTGCATTGTGCCTACTTTATACTATTGATTGGGAAAATGTGCATAAAAACTAGGCACCCGTCAATCATATCCACGATGGATGTGAGAAAATCGATTTTGAGCGTGAAATAATGGGTTTTTAAAGCTTCATTACAAAGCGTTTTGCTTTTTATTGCATACCGTGTAATCAATTAAGAATGAAATTAGTCATTGTGTTTAAATGTGGTTTACCAGTTAACGTCTGCAAACAAAATAATCGCATTGATGGAGAATTAATATGCATGCATGTTGTTGAACAGCCCACTCCTTTGAATTAGAAATGAGCTGAAAAAATGTTCATGCTAAAAGGGGCAGCTTTTTAGGCAGTGTGTATTGGCATGGATGGAGAAAAGAACAGACAGGAAAAAGGAAGCAATTGAGTTGCGTGGAAGAATTGAAAAACCACATAACGGGAAAACCTAGTGGCCAGAGATTATTTCTCGCCTTCGTGTAAGAAATCGTTTGAGCCCTAAAATAATGAAAAAGGTATTTTAATATAGAAAAAGCCGCAGCAAGTTTTCCACTGTAGTCAAACAAGAGGAAACATTTCAGGAAATTGAATGTGCTATGGTGAATAAGTAAGGCGAATTCTTATAACTTCATCTGCAATATCCAATTTCATTCTTTGGTAATATAAAGCAATAAGTTCGCTTATACCCTGTGGGTATGTGGGCTACAAAACAGACTTTTGAATTCATTATTAGCTATTTTGCATGTATCTACGTATGTAATGAGAACGTTTTTTTCTGCATTCGTATGAATATCACTCGTATAATCTTGTTTTTATCGGTTGCATTTATCGAAATCGTATACTGTACAGGTACGTAAGAGCATAATGAAAATGGCTAATTAATATTTCTATCAAAGTAATTGAAGCTTTTAAAAGTTAATGCGCATCAAAGAACTATCTTAATATATATATCAAGATGATAAAGGCCTCAGTATATAGGCACATTTCTACAATTATCTGCAATTTGATTTGAAGATTAAAGAATGAAATGCTACACAGTAAATTAAGCAAATGAAACAACAGAAGGAGCGTTTTAATTGGAAACCTGGGTTGGTTTGATTGATAAGGAATGAAGAGGAATGATAATTTTCAATTAGTCTTATTGTTAGAGATGGAGAAACGAAAATAGCAAAATGAATGACTCTTAGTGTATTAAAAGGATTCTTTTCATTTTAATATCGTTTTTCCTGCTGGAACATTTTCAGCAATGCCGGCATCTGAATTAAGACTACTCTGACATTTCGACTTAAGAATAAAAAATCTAGTGCTCACCGTAGACGCGCTGCAAATCACGCATAATATTATACAGTATAGTGGTCAGTTCGTTTAACTTGCTTTTTTTTGAGAACTCTCTCAGATTTGCGCCCAGTGACGTCATTTCTGGCACTTATGCTGTGAATATCGATTTTTGCGCACTCGATTTTAGAACTTCCACGGCACCATTATCAAACTCGGAGCATGCTCGGAATCTGTTAATATTCACGATCGGCAGGCTATAACTTCTGAAGTGGGGAGGAGGGCTGCTCCGCAATGCTCAAGTGTTCACAGTGATTGCCTACTTCGACAATGGTTGAGCGCCAGGAATGTATGAATTTCACTTTTCTTTTAAAGTCCTACCCATCTGTCTAGTATCACGAAGTTTCCTAGACACGCAGCATCTGTCGAATATTTTACGCTGTCAATTGATTATAAAAGGCTTGTATTTTTAGCTCGGCGGATGACAGCTAACTGATTAGCGAGCGCCGTACTTGATGCGGTAAGTGGTTGCGTGTTGCTTTTAGCAAACCGTACGTGCTTAATTACAAGGCCGTGTTGCACGAAATGAGATCACGAAATGTGTTTCTTGGGGGATGAGGGAGAGGGACTTTTTCGCCAATGAATTCATTCGTTGCAACGTTCAGCCCATTTTTCGCTTCGAAGCCCTCATAACAAGGCGGCCAGAATAACCCTAGTTTGCATGAGCGAGCGCAGCTCCCAGAATTGTTTTTTTGAAAAGAAACATTTCTGGGAACTGCGCTCGCCCATGCAGGTTTTTCATTATGTTCCAGATTACGAGGTAATTCATCGCCGAAAACTCCAAAAACTAGGTCCACTTTTCCGAAGTGGAATTCTGGAAAGAAGAAAATAGGAAAGTTATTTATAAAATATATATATATACAAATATACTGGTCTGATTCTAGCAGGTGGCAGCAGGTCCAGGTCTTGAGGGGCTAGTGAGGATTGACGTCAATAGCCTTGTGAACCCACGTTTTGGCTAATGATAGTGGTTGTGGTTAATTTGAGCATTTTGGAGCACATTAAAATTCGGTGTTTGATTACACCAGGCTAATGAATAATGCGGTCTCAGATTTTCTAGGCCCCTGAGGTACAGTGCCTTCATATTATGTCCAGTAGAAAGCTCGCGACCACTACACAGATGTGACCAATGGCACCATCATGGCAAGTTTACGAATGCATAAAGGCAAATGGCGGGGAACGCGAAATGCACGCGAACGAGGCGAGGCATCAGTCTTTTTTCGGACAAAGCTGCCCTAGGAAACAAACGAGGTCGTACCGTATTTCGAGATTCGACCGTATTTCATTTTGCTACCGACTTGTTTCGGACAGCTTTCTTTCGGCCTTGAAATTAAAATATTTAAATTAAAATAGGTATTTCTCTGAAAATGTTCACCAATATTTGGGCGTTGTTATCATGCCTTCGCCAAAATGGCGAAAATTTCAGACCCGAAATTGGCCCAGCGGTACGCCTAGACGCAATTATTGTCCTTATTGTCCATATCTCTGAGAGTAAACATCTCCAAAGGTGCATCGCGCACGTCCGCCAATCATCGTTACCACGTGCTGGGCCAGCCTAATCGTGGTTACTAGGGCGGAAGAATGAAATTAGCTACACGTGTAATCACAAACGAGCTTATTTGTCATATCAGACGAGCGTGTCACCCCCACAATGCTCGGCTTTTCCCTCAAGAACGCTTTTTTGGGATAACAAATAGCGACTCGAAGATGTCTTCGATGAGCCGGGCGAAGGGAGTCTTTTATCCCATTTCCAGCGTAATCCATCACCCGTCATTTGGGTCTTACTCCAGCAGGGCGATGGGAAAGCGACATCCGACGCATTAACAGGGGTTGTGTACCGTACGTGTGCCGCTATTTCGGTGCGCGATCACCCTGGGCTTACACCAGGCGATGCACGACAGAAATGCCCTCCAAAAAACACGCAGAATTGATGAAATTTGGCAGGTAAAAATCTCTAAAGCCGTTCCCTCTCGGGGCGAATGCGCGCTGTAGGCCGACACGTGCTCAGTCGCACGCTTTGGATAAATTTGGAACAATCTTCGCTTTGCCCGGACGTCACCTCCGGGATCCATATTGCACGCAAAATCAATACTCGAAATGGGCTCTAGGAGTTGGTGAAAGTTGACGCCTCGCATCGCCGTGAATATTTCCATATCTGCGCATATTTGATCAGCTAAACACGAGTCAATGCTGCGCTGGGGATCGAAATTCTCGAGTGGGTGGGCGGTGATTCGTGATGCCAGAGATCAAGAGGTGGACAAAGGCCATCTCGATCTCACCCGTTGCGAATAGCCACTTTGGATGATCATCTTGGACGAATCTTCCAAAGTGACATGTATGAAAAGCCAGTTTTAGGCTGTTTACACTTGTCACTTTGGATGATCATCTTGGATGCACCTTCAAAAGTGACGAGCGTAAACGGTCTTTCACTTTTGATTCATCGAAATTGAACGATGAAGGAAGTTCTTTGGATGACGTCGATGAAAATAAAGAGCTCGCGCATGAATTGTTTCGCAAAAAACTATTTTAGAATACAGTCTGAAAGGCGTTGCCATGGAGACAGTAGAATGTTCTATGGTTTCCGTGACAACAAAGCCGAACAAAAGAACATTAATTTCTTGATTTTTTCTTTTTAGAAATCGCAAGCCATTGTTTTTAGAGACATGCTGCTTCAGAATGAACTTCATCCAACATTGAAATGAAAACAACTTTCCCTTTTATCTTGACTTCATTCTTGATGTTTATCAAGAGTGGCTTAGTTTAAATTCGACTTAATGAAACAATCTGCTCGAAAGGTGAATGGCCGAAGCTCTAGTGCTACATTTATCGCTGATAGAATGGTTCCTTAAAAGCCGCTCGATAAGGCCCTTGCGCGAAAAGTGATTTGTCGCCATTTTCAACGATTTCATAGCGAAAAAGCCTGACGGTTAATGGGATCATCCATTAGTTGCTGAGTTCCCCCTCGTTGCTGTCGACTTATCGATTTCCCCCTCCAGAACGTTGATTAATTCGAGCTTAGATATGGAAATTTTGCGAAATTTTCTAAACGAACGTTGCTGAAACTGTTCCTATTCAGAAATCTATTTTTGGGCACGACGATGCTTGCGAGGATGCCTGATTTAATGGAATGCATCTTACATGCTTCAAAACGGAATAATCAGAGCACGATTTTCCAAGGTATATACATTAATGTAAATAGTTTTGTCGCGAGATATGAATGCAGACTTCGCTTCCATATCCGAACGACAGTGCGTGCGATCCAGAAATGAATATAGACATGTACATGTATATCAAAACGTTGCAAAGAAAGCTGCACCGTTTGTGAAAACCGATATATGAAGGTGACCCGAGTGAACAAATTCAAAAATATATTTAGATTTTTAAAAAAAGCGCAGGTTGTATGTTCCGAACATTTTATCTAGATCACCAGCTCTGTTGTTCTGTTGTTAATTGCATGTACCAAAATAATTGCGAAAGTCATCATAATTAGCTTAGTAATAAATCCCTTTCCTAAATCTTTATATTTTTGAAGTTGCATACTACTTTATGTATGCTGAAGCTTCAGTGTACAGAGACTGTAATTGTCAAATTAATCATAATAAACATTAACAAATTAATAAATCATTTTCTTAAATCTTCATGCGTTTTGAATTAACAAATTAATTTGTGTAGGTTGAAACGTGTAGAAAAGGTTACAAAGTACATGTGACCATTGATCACAACCAGCTTATTTGAAAAGCACAATAGTGTAACATAAAAAGAGTTATAAGCAAAAAAATGTAAGTGCAAATTCAAACCGCATGATTTAGAAAGTAAAAGCATGATGACAAAACTTCGTTTATGAGCTTTGTATGCTTCCAATTGACTAAGTTAGCCATCGGAGGTAGGCGAGTCAATAGCGCAAGCAAATATTTTGCATCGATGTCAGGCAACTAAATCTATTTCCTTTCCTGTTGTGATGAGAAATCAGTCCATGCGAGAAGCTGAGCGCAGTTCTATTGTTTCTTTTTTCTAAGTTTTACCTCATTGCGTAGTGCCAAGAGCTTATCCTTGTCATTTGCACAAACACTGCATCCCTTACGAAATGCGTTGCAGACTTGGCTGAGGGTAATAATATGAATACATTTGTAACAGGATTTTGAGAAGCCAGCGTAATGTTTTTGAGCATGACCCAGCTGTCGTTTGCTTTTACGTCCATTTCAAGGGATTTGTGTCCACAACATGCCCCACAGTAGGATTTTTGTCTATTAAAAAAAAATATGACGCAGCCAAGAAATATGGGCATGCGCATCTTATTCCGGATGCCATTTTTCAACATTTATACAGACTGGAGCTGAAGACATTAGACGAATGCAGTGTAGCGAAAAGAAATCCATCCAACCATCGTAGTTCGCGCTGGAAAACAGACTTGCTTTTCATATAAAGCCGCGAGCCCTTTTTATTCCGGAACTTATATAAATGCATGCACATATACGTCGAAGGATAGGCAGTGCAACAGGAAATTAGGAGACCTCTTGAGATGAGGACGTAAATGTGAATTAATTGCATCACGTTAGCTTCATAAGCAGGCTCGTTTATCTCACCGACGTTATTTGCTAACTTTAAAAGCGTGCAGATAAATTACGTGTTTAAGGACTAAGCCACTTGCCGCAATTTGCCCCAATGGTCGATGAAGCAGTATTGAATCAGTGCCTCGATTTTTCTTAAGGTACTAGATTTTTTTAGCATAGCTAATAAAAATCGCTGGAAAGAGAAACTAACGGAAATGTCTTACCTATGGAGTTTAATATGCCTTCCACAGCACGAACATGAGATATCATTTAGCAGAAGGCTTACGTTATCAAATCCGTTGTCAATCACCGAGATATTGCCCAACTCTCATGAGAAACCAATTTAAGATGCCAGTTTGGATTTCGCTCGAATCTCTATACATCATACATTGCCTTCTTTGGCTCAGAGTACAATACTCATTTTTAAATTATATCATTTGGGATATCAATTAAACATATAGGTTGCATATTTGGGGAATTTCGATGTCGTTCCGTCTGAACATTGTACTTAAAATTGATTTGTGAATAAACCGGACAGAATTGTATAAGCCATGAGCAAAAGTAGATTATGATCATTTGGTATAAATACGAAAGTTTCAATATATTCAGAAAGAGATGAACCCGCTACATACAATGATCAAAATTTTAAATGCATCAAACACACTTTGCTATAAATAATGAATGTGAAACATTTCCTCTCACGTTTAAATTCATGTCATTTGTACGTAAATATGGAATATTTTAAAATGAAACCTTAAATAAAGCGATACTTTATTTAATCTCTCAGTTTGAAGTATTATTTTTATATTTTCTTAAATATTAATAAAATGGAAAAATCTTAATCATCTTAATCTTAATTATAATAACATAATTACATTTGAGGAATACAATTTTTATATGCAAGTGTTATTTTACGAGGGATAGTATCACTAAACTCCCAAGCTGTTTCTTGATATTCAGTTTAATCGTATCTTAACCTTTGCATTTTGATGACCGCCGATAATGAAGTTTATGGAAGGGAGATATGGAGATGTTCAAGTTTTAAAATGGTTTACATGTATTTCACAACTTTTCGGCCACGTTTATGCCTTCTTCAGGTGCTTCATGTCTAATATCTTAGACCATTTTGCTGCTTTGTTGTTATAATCAACCTTTCCTTGTTAACATTTCTTGTTAACATTTGGAATTCCAAACCTGGCTGGTGAGGAGAGAACACGTGTATGGAAGGACCATACCCCACACCACAAGTATGAATCGAAAAAATGTTAATAAGGAAAGGTTGATTATAATAAGAAAGCAGCGAAATGTTGCACCTGAAGAAGGCATAAACGTGGCCGAAACGTTGTGAAATGAAAGATTTCAAAATTTGACCGAGAATATCTCCATTCCATTAGTGACATTTTATTTCTGCGCTTTTATCATATCAGTCAACACTATATTCCTTATAGATAAGAATAGACGGCAGCATAAGGGTCCAATGTGCAAATAAATGCATTTAGATTGAAAGAATATTTCATTTCAAAATGCATTTTAAATGCATGTCTCAACTTGAATGCATTTCTTTTGCTATGGGCAAATGAGCTTGCATATACATGTATTGATTGTAACGTGTCTTTGTGCATTTTAGATGAAACCAACTACGTTTTTCTTTGCTTACTTTAGGAGCACAAAGAAAAAGGCTCTGTTAATAAAAACTATACATGTGAACGTTCGTATAGCCTATACATGTAAACACAGCTCGAATCAATTTCCCATTATGATGTTCATGAATTCATATCTCACATGCATGTAATTCCTTGCATGAAATAGCGCTGTAATACTAGGTCAGTCATTGCGTCTCTAGACGTTTGATATAACAGAATTGCTGGTTTGCTATATCCTTTTTTCAACAGTAAACACCATTAAAGCTGTCTATATAGAGCATAATGCGTAGTAGACGAATTACGCTGTACTGTTTGTGACCTGAAGAGAAAGAGAGAGCTTGTTGTAGATACCCGTAGTTTATGCACTTCAACTGTTTTTTCTCAAAAAATGATTAATACCATATTTTCCTAGCCATTTTTCAATTTAGTTGAAATGCCTTATCTCGGATTGAATAACATATACCGTGTATGTATATTTAGAGCGCAATGATTTTAATGCAATCGTACTTTACAGGGAATGATCATTTTTGCTGTTACATGGACACACGCTGGTTTGCGAAATAGCAAAATAATATACGCAAAGGATCATGCAGTTCTGCTTTGTGAACAATGGTTGGGCACTTATTAATTTTAGCTGCTTCAGAAAGGAGATTTATTATACTTTAAAAAAGTCCCCAGCTGGTTATATACTCGAGTCGTATGCCTAGAATTAAATATGACATTAGGGCTAAAATTCTATATTCTTCGCAAGCATAAAGAATGAGAAGAGTCTTTATATGTGCGAATTTTGTCTTGCCTCTCCGCAATTTATTGTTTCCAGCAGAAACTGTTAGAAAACGTTATGTATAGTGTTTATATCTCCGGTTGCCTTGCAGTATGGACTGCAAAATGTTATTGCAAAATGCCTCAAAGCGATTTTTAGTAAAGCGCTACCGCAATTTCATATTCATTTAATTGTTAAAGTGATGTATAGTATACTTAACGTTCACTGTATTATTGCATGCTTGTGCGCGAATAATAGCAAAAAGAAAGACATGTAACATTCATCGACTGTTTCTGCTGCATCTACTATGAAAGTCGTTGTTCCATAATTGATTCGTTTTTTATTAATAGTAGGCTTCGTTTCCCTCGCAATCTTTTGCTCAAATATTAGTTTACTTGGATTATAAATGTTACAATTATGAATCGTTGATGAATAGCGCCTATTATTCATAAACGTACAGCACGTTTACCAAAGCAAACAGATTATCACATGTATTATTCATTTATCCAACTTCCATGCTGTTCTTAAATTATATACAGTTACATGTACGACTGCACGTAAAAATGCGCAGTATAAAGTACATTCAAACGTTGGTTTCGTGTAAATGTATATTAATTTTGTCATCATTGATATTGACTCAGACTACCCAGTCATTAATTTACGAGATGCATTCCGTTACTAATCAGGATCACCAGAGATATGCAAAATAAATTTTAAACTTATAGATTTTGAATTTCGGAAGTAGCCAACGTCTTTATCTGAATACATTATGAATGTAACCATAGTAATAAAGCAGCATTGTGCCTAGTATAACGGCTGATTGATTGACAGAATGCTGAAAACTGGAAACGCTAACTATCATGAATAATCATGAAAAATGAATAATATATCCTGCATTTTCAACTTTAACATTACTGTATTGGCTGATTTAAAATATTAATAAATATTGAAAAATTGTCCCGAAAAACGAAACTTAGAAAGTAGCTCATGGGTATACGCTAAAAGAGGTATTAAATTTATTGGGAATTTTACTCGTAAGGCATTTAATTCATATAAAAAGTCTTCTAATAAATATAACGCTCTATAACGTACATGGTAAATACATGTCAACTGATCATGACGGTATATGCAAAAAAGCTCTCTAAAACTTAGCGTTACAGATATTGTATATCCAGTGCATTTGCAGCCGCATTTAGGTTTACGAGAGGATAAACAAAAGGTAAAATCGATTTCGCTTTAGCAGACATGAGAAATAATTAACGAGACTTACAAAAATTCCACCGCATGCTTGACAGCGAACATTTGCTTAATGCAATTAAACTGCTTCTATTACTTTAGTTGCATGAATAAAATGTACCGAAATATCTGATGTTAACGGTAAAGACCAGTTTATCGTTTATGTTTTTGCTGAATAACTCCCAGCACAAACAAACTTTAAATGCATGCGGAATTAGTTGTTTGCATTGCATGTTCTGTTTTTGCAATGAGGCCGAGGTATTATTTTGAAGTTTTACAAATTTCGAATGTTGACCTAACATTTGCTTCGCTTAAAACCACTTGAAATGCACTGTTTGACGTGTCAAAAATTGAGTTTTAAGAGAAATAATGTGGCCAGCAATACGAACATAATCCCTTTAAGGATTTAATCTACCGATCTCTAAAACATGGCAACGAGTCAAATAATTCATAATTCTTCTGACCTTTAAAAGGCCTAACCTTGGTGTTCCCCGTTTGTAGCAAGTGAGAATCTTACCCAGCCTCACGTGCAGCTATAACGATTATGCCATAAAAGTAATGGGTGTGTTGGATGGCGCTCTCAATTAGGGAAGGATTTTCAGCGTTTTTGCTCAAATCTATAGCGTAATTTGTAGTACATTACGAGGCATTGAGTGCCAACTCTAATGCCAGCATCCAAAAATGCAGTGCAGGGCATCGAAAACATCGGTTTTCCTGGAAAGACTCCGAATGGGATGCAGTAAATGTATGGAAGAGCTTTTTGATGAAAATTGCCTTAGAGCTGCTAAGTTTCAAATTTCGATTTATTAATTAAAAACCTCATCTGAGAAATGTCAACGAGAAGGAAGGCTAGATGCCTCGTATATCAATGACATGTACACCATCCAAATCTGCGACGCACTTGACAACGCATACATCATGGTCGATATACATGTACAGCGGATGTAAAGATGCACTGTAACTTTGCATGTTAAATGCGAATTAAGGCATTGGACCGAAAACAATGTTAGATACGCACAGGGCAGCAAGCATTCTTGTGAAAGGCATGCGTGCGTGTGCTTGCGTGTCTGATATCCTTGAAACCAGTGAAACTATATGCCTGGTGTAAAAAACTAGCATATAGTTCCACACATTACGGTAAAACCTCATTACACAGTAGCCATTTTTTTGGCCAAACGCTGCTATTTTTAAACGCCTTAGGAAACTGCAAAAAATATTGTCGGATTATTTGTTTGTGAAAGGTCTGAAGATGTATACGTGTAGAAGCGTCATCCGTAAATAAACGTTTGTAAACAGTGACAGTCGGTCTGTTTTGTTGCGCAGATGCATTTGCAATGTTTTTGTAAAGTCGATCCGAATCCTTTGAGGGGAATTGCCTAACTAGGTCTTAGCCAATTAGTAACTTAGTGCTGGTTTCTCATTTTTGTCTGGCATTTTGAAAGCATCAGATTCAAGTGGCTGAGAAACTGTATGGGTGACAAAGCTGAGAGTCAAAGTAACCTCAAAAGATTGGAAACTTACAATTATTGGACATGGTACTAAGAGTGCTATGGGGCTAATAGGAGTTACTCCCGTGAGTCACTGAGAGTACTTAGCTCTCAAGGGGACATACTGTATCTATTCGTGTATCTCAAAGAGTTACTCACAATTTGCGATTGTTTTCACTCGTAGTATCATAAGACTTCCGGTGTAAATTTCCCAATATGATTGTCTTCTAGCTCTATGCACACAAGAGTCTATGCTACGGATATGAGAGTAAATGCCGCGATTTCACTCTCACTAGAGAGATACACAGTCATCACAACGCTATTAAGACCATTAGCCTTCCAACCGATTCTTACTTTTCTTTTTAAAAAATGGGTTATTGAAGGGCAAGTCCCCAGCACTGCAAATATTTGGAGTGCACTTGAGTTTGGTCATTTCTGGGGGATTTGTAATTTTAAATATAAAAAGCTAAATAAAAAGTTAAATCTTTTGAATCCAGTATGTGTTTGACATTTGTGTCCTTAAATGAAAATATCGTAAAAAATATTATCCATGGGCTTTAAAGATGTGTGTTTAAAAGGATAAATTGTGAAACATTTTGCTGCGATTTTTTTAAGGAAAGCTACAGTGTTGTACATAATCAGTGAATTGTGTTAAATTATTATATTGTACTTAATGTTAGAGTACATTTGTTATGCTTAGGCTGGTTGCAAATTTAACTGACAATTGTGAAACATCAGCAGCTCATTTTGTAGTGCTTTGCGGACTTGCTGCCCTGAACTGCGAAGTAATCTAAAGTCCCGTTGTGAGAAGATCCCGCATCGTAAAATCTTGCTATACGGAAGTGTAAATAGGTCTAGGTTGACATAAATTGATCTCGCTCTCATTTGGAGCCATTTTTAGCCATTTTTTGTGGCTAAAAATTGCTCGTACACGTGTTGTTTGTGTGTGAACCATCGGGTGCGTAAACAACGCGATGCCTAAATGAGTTTATGTGGACTTGCAACGAAAACACTTAAAAAGCGATAAAGGGATGCAGACAATCAGCCGAATGTACGTGATGTGACGTCATTTTTCCACATTACCAACGCACATCCTGCTAATGGGCCGCGAAATTCGTTTCTTGGGTATTTCTTAAGGTCGGCTTGTGCGCACACATCTGGCAACCAAGATTGCCAAACCAGAGGTATTAATTAAGAAACGATCGTAATCGCCTTACGTTGATACTACTGCACATGCGCCGATGGAGGATTTTCGTGACTTGGACATGTTCGATGTCGTAGCTATTGATTGGCTTCCCAAGTGACGACTTCAAGATTTGGAATCGTTTATTCAATAATAATATAAGCGTCGCTGCCATAGCCATCAGATCAACTTTTCATGAACGGATTTTGTTACACATGGCGCACACGTATTTCAACAGTGACACTAAAATTGCCAATTTCTGGTTAACGGTGCTATTACATCAAGCGAAATGACCTGTTTATGTCAGAAAAAAACAGCACATTGTGGAACCCCAATAAATTTTGCAGGATTAGTGGATTTGTCACTTCTGAGACAATTTTGCTCAATAAGAAAATGGTTTACAAAAATGCTCATTCTGTTTGCATTTTTTAAAATTGTGTCGCTATTGAAATACGTGTGCGAAATGTTACACCAAAAAAATCCTTCTCTCAAAGAGTTATTGGTAATTGTTACTTTGTTGGTTTTCATGCATTGTTTTCATGCATTTGTTTAGATAGTTTTACGAAACATTCAGCATGTGTGTAATAATATGCATACTGAACCTACATGCATGCTTCGAGCAGCGTCGATAGGTTTCCTATTTAGACAACAGCTTAAGTAAAATGTTATTAACATCATATAAATTAGTTCCCCGTGCTAGATACGTTTGATTTGCGCTTTGCGTGCCTAGCGGTGCTCGATATCTCATAATCGAGATTTTACACCCCAATGCATACAAGTCAACCTTGATATTGTTATGCGATCATGACATGCACACTGACATCCGCATTTGCGCGAATGGATGTCTTACCATTCAACGCACCTGTATAGAGCTGTCACACCTAATCTCCAATAGCGTTTCCTCTACTCAACATCTCCTCATGTCTCATTACTTCTACCAGACGTTTTCGATGAAAAACCACTCCAAAAAAATGGTTGGATGCACCAGCGGTCAGGCTGTTAAGGGGCTGACAATGTGAGGCCACCAAGCCCCTGCCTCGAAGGCTCAAGGGGGCGACCTGGTAATTCCCACTGTAACTTACACTGTACTGAATAAATGACGTCTGACGAGATGAAGGTGAAAGCTTTCACGGGCAGTGAGTTTTAATGTACACACACTAGTATGATTTTTTCAACGTTAGTGGATTAGTAAATACATTAATGCGACAAGATTTCCGCTTCAGCGCTCAGTACGATTGAGGAAGTAAAGTAAACGGATGTGGAGTGTGAACATTGCACGAATGTGAGAGAGAATTTTAAAAAATGAATATAACTTTGCAAAGCCATATGGGGTATAACAATATATGCGGTTTGACATGTACATGAACATGTATATACCATAACTGGCCATGTATAAGCTATATATGGTTTTGTACATGTACTTACATCGCCATAATTGGCAATTGTACATAAAACCATAAATGGTTGCATACTTGGCCACATATGGAAAATGTTTTATTTTCTTCTACAAACAATCTCATTACTACTCACTTAACTTAAACAAATGTATCACACGCCAATATAAATACAATTTAAACCTTAACATAAGTTACAGTATTATATTTTCCAGGTATGGACATAGTATGACCATATCTGTAAATATGTTGACATATTTATATATGGTCTTACATTGTGTAAATATGTAAAACAAATATGAATATGTACACTGTATACAGACATTTATGGATTTTATACTGACATAACCAGTATATGGATGTACATGGCCGTATAAGACCATTTGTGGTCAATTTTGGTATGATCATAGTTTGTATGGAATAATTCAAATATGCCCGTATATTAACAGTGAATAAGTATTTATCCTTTTGAATGAGCCTAAATGGCAAAATTTGAATTTAAACTCGCGCTTCAAGGTTGGGGTTGTGATAAGAGGTCAATCAAAACATTATCAAATGAAAGAGGCTTTTCACATTGCTGTGCCAAACTAGAAGCAAACCGTTAATTACCTTTGAAATACCAGGAATTGGCCATTCCAACACATCCCAAATCAAATTTGCATGTACGGCAATAATATACTGTAAGTTTGTGATTTACCTGTACCTATACTAATATTGTAGACCTGCAGCCCGGGTTTAAATTCCAATTCAAATTTAAACCCGGGCCGCAGGTCTAATATGTATACTAAGGTCCATGGCCAATTTAGAATTCAAACCCGGGCTGCAAGTCTACAACACTAGTATGGGTACAGGCGAATCACTAACGTACGGTTAGTGTCGTACATGCAAATTTGATTGGGGATGTGTTGGAATGATGAATTCCCTGGTATTTCAAACGTAATTAACCTTTTGCTTCTCACACACAGCAATGCTGAAGGTCTCTTTGATTTGATGATTTTGATTGACCCTGAAGCTTGAGTTTTAATTCAAAATTTGTCATTGCATGTCCCCGCTAGGTGACCTATTCAGCCGTCATATTAATCGCGTGCATTTTCAACGGGAAGTGCATATTCCTAGCAAGAATAGGTCGTGACATCCACCTGAAATCCCATCGCATAGCCATATCTCCGCACATTCCCAGGTGAGTTAAATGCTCAAATATTCTTCTAAACAAACAATGGCAGCTGTGCTGTCGCATTCGCTCACTTTAAGAAGTCCCAGTTCACCATGCTCTAGGGTGAGCGATTTGATTGCACTCCTTGCATAATGCATTTTTTTTAAAGATGTGGCTCGAGGAAGTTTAGACAAGTTGGGCGTAGGGATGCCAGCAATTTGCCTGTGCAGCATTAGTCGTAAAACTACGATTAGCCTACATATCCCAGTTTATGGCATCGTTTTCGGGCTTTAACTATGCTTCGGCTTATCCTACCAGTTTTCTGTTTATTTACGTGGGTAAGCAGCAAAAAGTGATAAAAAATGAAATATTATCATCGGTTTGTGTATACCGCGAGAAAATGGACGAACCGCAAGAGTGGATATCGAGAGTGCGAGATAAAAAGTGACGTTCGTAGTTAGGTACAGTGTAGTTCCTCCTATAGTGCGTGCCAATGGCCATCGTGAACGGCCTCTAGTGCTATGTTTGTGTATGTACATGAATATCACTTTCGGTTCGAGTAATGAGGAACTTGAGGAAGTAATTTCCTGATTTCCAGTGCCTGCCAGTGCTCGTCGATTCGCCACCGAACGACGAGTAAAGAGCCTTCAGTTGGCTAATCAAATTCGACAAATTCTTAGGTCGAGATCGCCCTCTATTCAAAGGGCTGAGCACCTCTTATTGCATCTTGAGGTTCCGGTTGCTATAATTGGAGCAGTTTTAACGCCTGTTTTTTTTTTATTAAATCCCACGCGTATTGCCAATTTCGTTTGGTGTAATAAGAGCAACATTTTTCTCCTAGCTACATGTGTGTACAGCAGGCATAGCCTAGTCAGCAAAAGGTAACTTGCTCGATCTTGTAAATTCCTCGAGAAATGCGTTTCCGCAAAACGCCTGACGCTTGTTAGGCGATAATGAAATCATCGCACTAATTGGTATTGAGGGAAAAATGAGGCGAACCATGAAGATGTGGCTCTTGCAGACGAGGTTTTAATTCATTTATGCAAGAAACCTACAGTACGTGTGCTCATTTTAAATGAGTTAAATTGAATGCATGGCAATTTTTTGGAAGTTTTGGCATAGATGAATTCTCTCAAAGCTTATCCGAACATGATGGAAAATGTTACGCAATGAATGTTTTATTGGTAGAAATGAGCTGTAGATTTTTATGCAATGCTGGTATGTGCTTTTAGTATAATAAATTGCTTAAACTTTTTCTTTTTGCTCGATATGTTGTGTCTTGAATAAATTAAACTTTAATATCTTGAATTTATCTTTGTTTTTAATATAATTAAATATTCTGGTTGTAACATTTAGATATGAGTCTTACTAGGAGGATGTAAGAACCTGCATAGAAATTTCTAGGAACCCATGCTGTATAATCATACCATCATATAACCAACAATAGTTGAATCTACATTACTACGTGATGTAGGGCAAGGGAGTAAACGTTTAAATCCCCCATTAATGAAAAACGTTATAAGATATAAAACATACATGCATTTGCATATTAGTAAGCAAATAAAATTAGATTAGTTGGAAAATCGAAGAGGATGTCGTTCTTAACAGTTGAATTTCAAATCACAAAAATCAGATCTCACCATTCAAAACTGTAATGCTCCTAATAAACGTGCATATTTAGTCACACTAATAACTCTAAAAAAATACTTTTTGAAATCTCTGAAACGATTTTTCTGCACAAATCAGTATTTGTTCCAGTTTGGCTAGCATAGATATTTAGCCCAGCTCTGTTAGTATTTCAGGCGCTCCGAAAACATTTGTCTACACACATATATTTTCCTCAGAAATATACAGGTATTTTTATCACTAATCTGGCATTTGGTCGATGATGACCAGGTATGCGGATCAGTTTTGTAAATATGGCCTGCAGTGCGGATCTGCCAGTCTGTGTCCACCTAATGAAGAAATGATCTTTTTTCGACCAAAATGCATTGCAGTCGATGAAAAATCCGTTTTCCGGAAATCGTTATCGTCAGCCTTCACGCTCCACTTTTTGGCATATGCTACAACGGCTTAAATGCTGACACACAAAAAGTAGATAACGGACGCTTCGCACATGCGCGTTTGTTCCGCGCATCCCTACATGCAAGCCAAGTAAATTGAAACTGCTTTTTTGTAAATTTGCAGCGATTTATCGGTTTGGGCAATAATTCACGTCGCGGTCGTACCACGTGTTGGCGGTCAAATATATTGCGGCCATTTTGTGTGGGGGCTGAGCGAAGGCTGTGGCCTTCACCTACAGCAACAAATCATTTTCCTGCTAGAAATGCGAAGAAATGTTTTCGCGTTCCAGCTCATCTCTGGAAGCATCCTTCTGGTTACGGGTGACCAAGGCCTTGGGGTGCAAAAAAGTGCTTTTGGGGAAGCTTCAAAAAGCGCCTTGCAAGGACGAGCATGGCTCGTTTCAAATATTCTTCCTTCACTTCGAAGTGGGTTTGGCTTAAGTGCATCATCACGGAAGCCCTGCAATGACTTGAAAATGTCATGTTTCTGCTGAGTCCTACTCGTGTTCCAGAAATGGAACATAATTGCATTAATTATTTGACTATAAGGTTATTTCCCATGTCCATGCTGTGACGTAGTTGTACCGGTGGAGCATGTATTTCCACTTCAAATAATTTCCAGAAAACGTAGTAAAACCAACTTTCTATATATTAATCAGCCATCTGGCCATGAGTAAGCTACCGTATTTACTCGAATATAATACGCACTTTTCTATACAAGAAACACAAATTACGATAAAAGTTAGGTTGGGTTTTAAAAATCGTGTACAAAGCAATCTGCAATCTTTTTATGGGGAGGGATTGTAAAGCACATAAGCCATTTTTTTAAATTTTGTTGCAGTTTTGATATTAAAGATGGGAAGTTTAAACTGCAAGCTATTCTTATACTAAGGCAAACTCCATAAGTTTTGATTGTTGTGATTTGACCTTGTTTTGATTCGATTGTTTTACTTTATGTTATCCTTAATTGTCAAAAACCTGCATGTTAGATTAAAGTAAGAATGGTTTTTCCCAAAAATTTTATTCTTAAAACTAGTGAGTACGAATTAATTTCGGATGTGACTTATTTTCGAGTGTCACTTAAGTGACAATAAACACGTTGGTCCATGGCGTCTCAATTGCTTTAATGGTCAATTTCTTTCACCTTCCAAAAATGCGCAAATTTGCATTTCTGACGAAATGTTAAGATGTTTCTTGGTTATCGTTTATCATTGCGTCTGTACAATTGTAGCATTACTTATTATTTTTGCCTCGCTAGCTTCACATGCTGTACATCTCAGTTTTTGAAATAGTCTATATACTGTACGTAGCTCCGCCGTTTTATTGGATTCGCAAAAATGACCGAAAACTATCGTTATCTGGCAGTTAACGTCAAGTGCATACTATTGATTCCATACCAAGAATAGATAGCTGTGCGTGGTCTTAGTTTTGAAGATTCTTAAAACATTTGCGAGTGCTTTGAAATCTTAACCTTTAAGGAGAAAAGAACGAATCCAAACTCAAATTTGTGAAGAGAGTAAATACATTAATAATTTAGTAGGTAATAAAATGCATTTAAATGGGTATACATGGAAACATTATTTCGATTCGTTAAACACCAAAAAATCGTTCAAAGAATCCAAGATAAGACAAGGAACCAAAATGAGTAAGGAATTAGTGCCTATTTTCATTAAGGAAATTGACTTCTGAATTCACTTGAATTCATCTTTCCATTGGTAGTTAATATTTGAACTTCAATGGAATGCAGAATTGTTGTCAGAATTTGTTGAAATTCGATAGCGCTAGGTACTTCATTTGCAGTTCAAATTGTTCCTAAATGTTTTTCGCTCGCTGATGCAATTACCGCCAGGATGTTGTTTTAGTTTCGTTATTACAACTGACAAAGCAATTAAATGGTCGCGTAACTCTTGAAAGTACATTTTGAAACGCTGACACCGTCAAAAATGAAATGTTTGGTTGCGCTACTGCACTGTACTTAATCAGAAGATTATGAGGGCCTCTTCGATCATAAATGACATTTATATTTGGAAGCCTGTTCTTTACTGAGGCTGTCCTCTGCGTTACCGGTCAAAGAGGATGAAGTGAGAAAATCAAAATCGTGTTCCAAACTCCCAAATGCAACATTCAGCGTCCAAAATCGATAACTTTCTTGAAGTTGCCTGATATACTACCAACTTTTTTACAAGACCTGAAAATGCGATAAACTCGATCATGTGGGTCATCTTCTACAGAGCACCGTCCAGGCTCTTGAATGGACAGTTCAGACGAGATTATCGAGTAACAAAGCCATTCATTACACATCTTAAATCGTGAACGGACGCCATTTTCATGTATTATTGTCCACATCAATCGCAATACACCGTCGGCGTTGCTTCGCTCTGATGCAATTTGTTCCAAACGTCTTGCTACCTCAGCAATGGCTGTTTGAAGTGTGTGCACCCAGCTGTTTTCGATTAAACGTACAATAAAATATCCCGCCAGTTGCTAAACCCATCATTTCTTTAGATTGAAGAAAAAATGACCACATTGTATTTGCTGTGGAGCTTAATGGATGCGCACACGAGCATGACGTGCGGAGATTTTCCCCACCCTTTCCATGACTTAAAATGAGAACATCTTCATTCATCGTGAAGAACCACTATGAGAACTAAGTCTGCGATAATCGTCGCAAAAATATCGATGATGTGAAGGAACAAAAGAGGGACTTCCGAAAACTAAATCACGATTGCGAGCAAATTGTTATTCCTGTTGAATATCATTTTATCTGCCAGCTTACGGGGAAGTAAATGCGTTTCACAATGACCTTTTCACGGATAAAAAATTGGAATAAAACTTGAATAATTACGGATGTGAATAGTCAGTCTCACCATAAACAGCGGAAGTCGTTTATATAAAAGATTCAGACACATACTGTATATGTACATGAGCATTAAGGTCGATTACAGAGGTATGTGGCAACGTGCTCATACTAAATGGCTACCTATAGAACCTGTCATTATAGAAATATTTGTTTTTGCATTATTACTGCCACAGTTTTTTTAAGACAAAAAAATAAAACGCTGATCCGCTGTAACGAATCTGTTCTTTAATTGCATGTGCAATCGTATGAATAATTGGATGAGAATAAAAAAAATCAAAACATTGGTGTCGTAATACATGTCGATAGGAAGTAGCGTTCATTATTCAGAGTGGGTAGGATCTCTATCCTGAATACTGATTTTACACAACATGACAAAATACAAACGGTGTTCAGCAAATTGTAGGCCAACTCCAGCATTTTTTTTTCTATTGGTTGCTGAAACCATGAACAAAAATCATTTCTCTCTCTCCTTCTCACCCCCCCCCCACCCTTTTTCCCCTCCTTTAAGTTTTTTTTTTGGAGAACTCTGAAGAATCATGATAACAGATATAGCCACCGTTTTTGAAGAAACGTTGGGTAGACTATGGAGAGAAATTCAATATCGGCTTGGTGCTGTTTGTTTTAGTCATACTTCATGTAAAAATCTCCTTTTTTAATTAGGCAAATACGCAGTAACCAACCTGCTTGATTTTCTGTTGTATTTGCTTTTTGGACATGGCTAAAACAGGTTGCCTTCCCAATAGAGCTCCACATGCATGACATGGGCGTGTGCGCACTAGTAGTTCTGCAATGATGTTTGCGGCCATGTAATTTTTTCCACAACTTGTTGCGTCATTCAGCGGAACCATTTCATTACCCTGGTGTTAGGGGTTGGTCAGGCGTGGTCATTTTAGTTCAGAAATAGAAGCGAGTGAATAATTAACGGGTGACAATAGGCCAATAGCATCCCCGATTCTAAACTCGCGGCTCTCCATGCAGGGCGAATAAATGCTATCTATTTGTTGCTCGGTTGACCTCATGGACACATCACTCACTGTCGTGGGTTGTCGGAGTTCACAAATCACGATTTGCAATATAAACATAGAAACATTACTCAATGAATGATTGTTATCTATACAAATCACCAAAATCAATTTTGGCAGATGTTGTTGCGTAAAATTTGATTTAGAAGGAGAGCTCTGGAGAGTGGTGTGCACGCATTTTATGACGAGCTTCAGAGGATACTTGACAATTGACGATGGCTTTTGTGAAGTCTGATTTATAGCGTTGTTTATACAACTTCAAAATGTGTCACGCAAATGTGGTGGAAAATACGAAAAAGCTTTGGGTTTAGTCAATGCCTGATATATTGGTGGCTAACCACTGTTGGATACTGTACCACTGTGTTCATTAATTTCTGTTCTGCTATTCTCTGCTATTCGTCTTCACAGTACAATTTCAATAACCGATCCGTGCGTTCATGTAAGCTTGTAAACTAACTTAAATTACTTGACGCTTATATGCAACTCTGCTTTATAGGCCCGTAATAAATGTTGCCCTTTTAAAGCAATGCATAGACAGCACGTGCAGATTTACTTTCAATTTAATTTAATGGCTGGTTGCATAATGTGTTCTCCGTCAAGATATCCGAATGATCGACTGGTACAGTTTGTTTCGCAACAAAACAAGTTGACCTTATGAAAATATACGTTGCAAATTTGCAGTCTGATGATTATCACCAGCTGATATACGCGTTGCACACTGATATCCATTAACCTTTTGCAAATGTGTGTAAATATCTGGTATCAGGCATACGGAATTGTTTGAATAAGGTCCATTGTAACGAATGCATGGATACTTGCTCGCGATAAATTGCAGAGCTCAAACACGACGACAAATCGCCCCAGTAAGTGTCAACAGATGCTCTATTGTAGTTGTAGGTAATCAGTTGCCAGCGCCATCTTGTAATCTGTATTTACTAATCGCCACATGGTCGTGAAAAAGGAAAATTACCATCTGTTGAAGTCAATGTCAGATCGGCTTTTTTACTTCGTTTTTTTTCCCTACGAGGAAATTACCCTTATTTATAAATCGAATTAATGTTTATTGATTGTTTTTTCCCCCTTATCGATGGTTTATTCATCCATTTTAGTGCAGCCGCCACTACGTTATCGGAAAATCGATTTCATCAGCTCCCTTTCTAATCTTTTATTACTTTTCCGATTAACGATTTTTCGTTGGTGAAACACCAATTATAATTGCTAAAATTATTTTACCCGGTGTAGTATTGGTGGCCCACTAGTCTCAGCTATCTTTATTATTTAACAATATCCAGTTTATTTATATGAAAAAAAAAATGAAAAATACTTCACCTCCGGAAACGGGGATTCCCTGTAATGCAACCTTCGAAGGCGGTTGCATATAACGGTATTTCCAAATTCAGTATAATTATTTTATAAATAAACGGTGCGTTTTCAAATTGCAAAAAAAAAATAGCTCACACCCTAGTGGACGACCATTTCTACAAGCAGCAAAACTAAATTTAGCAATTATACCAAGCATTTGAAGCAGAAATGTGGGGGTAATTTTTTGCATGGTTGGCCTTCATTCGGTTCAGCGTGGTTTGTTATTGCTCATTTTTCACTCATGACATGAAATTTGAGAGGGAGAAAAATCTTCCAATTATTATGATTTGAAAATACTTCCACCAGAATCGATTCGGAAAAGTTTGGGTACTCCCCATCCCCATCGCCCGCGATTTATGGTTGACCCCCTGATGCACGCACGCGAGGCAGCTCCAATTTCACGGGTCACCAGCAACAGGGCACTCCATGCCCGCATCCTCTTTAACCGACCGTTTCCGCCCTCGCAATACGGGAGAAATCCTTACCGCTAGAGATCTTGCGTTCCGTGGGCAGGCTGGTGGCACTGTGGAAGGACACCGTCTTGGTGGCCTTCTTGCCGGTTGCCTCCTCCTTGGCCCTGCCGCCCTTGTCGTTGTTGCACTGGCCCGGCTGCTTGCACGCTTCCCCGCTGCGGTAGTCCTCCCGCGCCGGCTTCCTGGCTTCGGAATCTTCGGCCATATTGGCATCAGGACGTTCCCATGGCGGCACTGACTAGCACGCAAACGCTGTCCGTGGACGCCGTGCTCTGAGCGCTCCTATCCGGGGAGTAGATGGGAATCGGCAACGCGTATTGGAGAGCGGAGGATGAGGGGGGGAGACGCTGATGTAGATGGCTCTGCCGTCAGAGCAGGCGCCGATAGCCGTTAGTCAGCGCTAGGGAACGCGATTGAGTCGCTGCTACGATAAACGAGAGCTTTCGAGGCCGGTCTCGTGAATTATGAATATTTAGTTTCGTGGAGAAATGCCAGGAAGAATCGCTCCTGCCTCCTGGAAGTTGGAACGATGCTTTGAGAGAACGCGCGCGCTTCCAGCGCCTCGGGTGGAAGGCTGGCGAACTACCGTGAGGTCGTAAGTGCCCCCGTGTTTTTTTTTGAGTGAGCCATTTGCCACCCGCTATTCCAGGCCCCGTTATACGGCATTTCGTTACAACGTCTTTTTTATTTGGGGAGCGTTGATAAATGACGTCATGCAAAAAAATAACGATTTTTGGACTCTTTCTCCCCCCCCCCCTCCCCTCCTTTTTCATGCGAGTGTCATGGTCGGGTGGTACTTACCCCCTCATCCTCTTCTGTCAGACTTTCACATCACTTTTCGACCGGTCGTTCGTATACATGTATTATGCATTATTAAAGTCCTAAATGCAGACATATCTTTATAAATGAACTTACATGTATGCCTTTAACTACTTCTTCAAGAAACATGTTACCATTTATTAACAATAATATAGAAAATTTATATTTTTTAAGT